>LLKJ01003622.1:0-11727 GCA_002242865.1 Clarireedia sp. CPB17
GTCCACAAACCAGCCAACCACCTCCCCTCACCCAGCCCCAGTTTCCCAGCCGCATTATTCTCCACCGTCGTCGGCACACTCGCCGTTCTGGTCGCAGACCCCGAGCTCAAAGTCGACGCCCTCCTCGTCGTCACAACCGTGCTCAGATTCGCCGGAAACGTCGTCACGAAACTAACTGTCGCATTGCCTCCAAAACTCTTTCCCGGCGTGCTTGTGCTCGTTACGAGGACGGTCGTCGTGCCGGTGGGGGTTATGGTTGTTGTTGAGCTGGTTATGGGGATGGAGTCGCTGAGAGTAGAGGGGAAGGATGTGGATGTGGAGAGGGGAAGGATCGAGATGGGGTTGCTGGGGCGGATGGCTTGGGTTTGCGTTTGGGGTTCGGTGTGTCCGCACTTTTGCGATTCGTACTCTCTGCATGAACTCAGAGCCGCGGTGTCGTTGGGGCTTGCTGCGATGCAGTTTTGGTAGTGTTGTTCGCAGAGGAATGTGGGGAGCGTGAGAGTGTATGAGGAGAGAGCGGGGCTGGAGAGATTACTGCAGATGCAGCTGTAGCAAAGGGTCGACTGGGGAGGGGAGTGTGAAGTCAGTTGTTGTGTTCAGGGGGAGATGAGGATGTAGATGGAGAAGGTGAAAGCAAAAGCACTAACTGCGTCGCAGCTATTTTCTTCAAAGTCTCCGTCGCATAGTGTGCTGCATGAACTGATTTGAGAGGAGCACCAAGACGCTATGCAAGTGTGAGTCGTTTGCTCTAGAAATAGTTGCGACGACGCTGCTGATAGACATGTCACATTGGAGCAACTGAACGGGACTCACATCTTGTACTTGGAGCTACATCTGCAGGAACTAGAACAGTCTGACAGACTGGAGTTTCAGCGACTACCAAAATCCATAATTTTGCTTGCGCTATGAGACCGAATCCAAGTGCTCTTGTGACCCTCATGATTCCCAATTTTTGCGCGCAAGCGGTCTGTACTGAATTGTGGAATGTGTATATGCGCTCTCAACGACGAGCAACCACCAGAATTATAACGAACGAAAAGATCGAAACGAATCTTCAAAAACGAGCGAAATCCAGGACAAAAGAATGGAACGATCGCGTAGTAATCTCCCAGCTTCAATTCAACTCACGAGCTTATCCCACGATCAAATCCGCGCCGTACCGCAGCACGCACATCTTATTTAGTAAGAATTCACTCTGTCTTTCCCATTTCCCACGCCTGCCGCGACCGACCGACGGACGGCCGTTGCAAATGCATCCCATGATGCGGCTTTACACTTGTGGGCACGCGATGCAATGTATGGTGGACGGGATACGAAGAGGGTTTACGGTAACACGAGCTGATATATACGAATCGAGATGTGCACTTGGCTGGTTTGGGAACATGGCCCGATGTACGATGCGGGGGCGTGCTGACATTGCCGAGAAGGGAGGGGTAGGCCGAGAGGGAAATATTGGAGCCGTACGGAGTGTAGGTTTTGGGGGTGTGGGGGGGGGTTAGAAATCATACCCCTTGCATTGTATAAAGCTCGCTGCATTCTAAACATGTATAGAAAGCCGGGTTTCCACAACCACTACACTGAAGTATCTCCCTTTAAGAGGCAGGTTATCATAACCAGCTTCGTCGATTTACTAGAACATTAATAACGCCGAATGAATTATTGCACTCCTCATTCCTCACAGCTGGCCCTCACCAGGCCCCGGTTGGCAATTGATGGGCATCAGGATCCCCAGCTCCATGTCCCCTAAACTCGACAACCTTCCAGGGCCCAATCGGTGCTCCTGCCATCTCCTTCTTCAATGCATCAATGAAGTCTTCATGCTTAAGGACACGTTTGACGCCATTGTCATCCCAAAAATGTATGTTCAAACCTCTATAGTGTCGAAATAGCAGGAGCGAAACAAGCCATGGCGGACTGTATTCGAAACGAGTTGGGAATGGTGCGAAGCGAGTAGCTGGGTTGAAGATAGATTCGACTAGTAAGTGACTTTAGATACTGATGAAGGAATTCAAGTTGGAAATTGATAGGCATTAAGCAAACGGAGCTTACCATAGTTGATGCCAATATCCATCCTCGGCTCCCCTTTATATACTGGTGAAGTACTACAGTCCCAACTTGTACCGCCGAAACCCACTTGCCATCTTTTATACAAGCGATCTGAATTGTGCGCGTAGTAGCAACTGGAGTAGTAGAAATACCATGGCTGCTTCAGGAGCCCTGCGTCATGCTCGATGTTCAATCCGAGCTTTACGAAATCAATGTAAGTTCCCTCACGTAAGATTCACGGAGTATACATACCGACTCTCTATCCCACGGGCAACTGAAATAGTTGTTAATATGGCTCCATGCCCTAAAGGCAGGGAGTTCTGATGCTGAACCGTCTGCGGCCCACACTTCACGTGGAACGGGTAACCTCAAATGAGTGATAGCCGCACGATCACGCTCCTCGAGGGAGAAAACGAACTCTTCGGCATCTTCAAGATCCGAGAATTGCAATGCACTATGAGAAAAGAATGTGTAGTAGCAATCGGGAAGCTCTAGGTATATCTGCTTGCATATTTGGCGGAAACTCGCAAAGTTCGACGGACCACTTCCAGAGCACTGAGCATGATCACCAGTACCTGGAGGGCATACAGAACTTTTGAATCCAGTTGGCGCCATACATTGGTAATACAGAAACTTCCCAGAGGCATGATCTTTTTCGACATGGGCGATATTGCCAGAGATGACTTCGGACCAGATGTTATCACGAATTTCTCGCGGAAGTCGTAGTAAGGGCGATTGTGTTTGCACAAGACAAGCTGTCACGAATCCTTCTTGCCTTCGTAACTTTCTAGTCTCCCTCCGACGACTTTCAACTTCTTTCCTAAAGTCCGGTAGCAGCTGCCTAAATCTGAAGAGCAAGTAATTATGGCCATTAAGGAGTTCCGATATGGCAGTTTGGAGATCACGGAATGAGATCATGTCGTCCTCTTGCGACTGATATCTTTCAATGAAGTCATGAAACTGCGCGAAGACTGTTGGGCGGGCTGCAAATTGTTCCTGTGAAGAGTAAGCCTCTGATATATTTCTTGATCATTTTCCATATACCTCGACCTGGTTACTAAAGCTGCCGAGCAAAGTATCACTATAGCTCCTAACAAAAGTATCAATCGCAGTGCCTTGGGTAGGGCTTGAATCTCCGGAACTCATCGTCACAGCGATTTTTATTGCTCTTAATGTGGAAGAAAGATGAACGTTATAAACTCCAGACAAGAGCGCTACCTTCAACCGTTATATAAGTGCCCAGACATGGTACCTGCTCCTTTGTCTAGGTATCTTCCTACTCTTAACTATTAGGCTTCAGGGGGAGCTAGACAAGGATGTGATATCAAGTACGGTCTAGTCTCAGGCAGCACAGCGCACGGTTGTACGCTTCCAAATGATCCAGTCCATTCTTAAGGCGGTACACGATACAGGAGACTTAAGTTATTTTGATTATAGTTGCAAAGCATATCTCCAAAGCACAGAAAAGAATAAATGACCCCCAAGTTGTCCATGCAACGCCTCCTAGGTTGTTGACTCCAATGGCGCCACCCCTCTCCGGTATTACCCAAAATAATACAGCTATCGTAACACCAGACTCGGAACCATTTTGCGCCCAGTCAAATTAATGTGATGTTCGTGAATCCCATCCCCAGCTCCCACATATCTATGAATCGTCAGTTTCTGAAGTCAGATATCATTAAGAGGGAATAAGGCGCATACAATATTCTACCATCCTCACTCCATGCGCAGCCCATAGTTTCAACGTTTCCTACCCTCCTTTCTCGTCTTGCAGCACTAACCTCAATGCCATATCCCAATTCCTCCAGAGGGCGCCATGGCTGTCGTAGTCTTTGGGCAAATTCTCGGCTCTCATCATCTTCAACTTCGATTCGTAACCGCGTGGTTCTATCGGAAGGATCCGTAGAGAATCGAGTGCGATATAAAGCCTCAAGCTCGGCCCATTGATTGTTAGGAGACTCGAAGCCAGTATTCGGCAGACGAGAATCGGAGCCAATATGTGGAAGTCGGGATGCAAGGGAGAGTCTTTCGAGACCCGTGTATGTATCACCACTGGTCCTTCCACTTCCACTTCCACCCGTCTCGTTATCCAGCGTGTTATCGGAGGGAGCCAGTATGGATGACATACGCCGCCTTGGTTCGTGTTGACTACGTCTCTGGCGATCCTGGTTTTGTCTATCAATGAAGGCTCGGAAAGAGGCCGGACTTCTGTCGGAGTTTACAAAGTCACGTAAGACCCCTGGTAGACCAGTGGTAGACACACGGCGGCCAGTCACGCTAGAGTCCTCCCGTGAATTCGCTGATTGAGCAGCTGATGTGTACCCATCCCAGGGTCCCCATCTAGAACTGCCTTGTGCTTGTGCCTCACGAGCTGCGTCCCTTTGTCGGCGAGCCATTCTGTGTGCTTGTAGAAGCTCCATTTCATCAGCGCTCAAGGGGGGCGGAGGGTCTCTATCTGCCAAATCACGAGTAAGGTTTCTGAGTTGCTGTCGCTCAAAATCGAGTCCAAGGTAGTCCGGAGTGGGACTAGAAGACGATGCCTCCGTACGGAAGCTCCTTAGCCTCGGATCGATCGCTGGAGTATCATCCAAGCGCTCAGTCACCCAGACTCGTTCCACGCTGTCCCCGTGAGCATCGATGTTTATCAGTTGACGCGACATAAACAGATCTCGAGCGTCAGCAACGCCAACGCGCCCGCTCGATTCAGTCCACGCAAGGAGATCGAAAGGACTAGGCGAAAATTCCAATACCCTTACTGCACCATGTTCATGCCCGGGTCGTGACGATGTAAATGTAACAACCAAAGGATCATAGTCGTCCTTGAAGAAGGAACTAGTCAAATACACGGATATTACTCCATACTGCGTTCCCACGGCAAGGTATTTACCTGACTGCGAGAAACATGCAGCGAATGAACCTCTCATGTTGGTTTTGTCTGCCTGCCGCTGTCCTTCAATCTGCACTCGACCAATCGCTGCCCATTCATACTCGACAACTGTCTGCTTTCCAGATTGTTTGGCTTGCCTCTTGTGGAGATAAAGGAACGGATCATCGCCGCTACACCATGTTAACAAAATGTCCAGGTTTTACGCATTACGGAAGCCTACATTGCAATAAGTAACTCGCCGTCGGGGGATATTAAAGCACGATTTACAAAGTCCGGAAAAGTGAGCTTGTCGAGCGTCTCGGCGTCATGAAGATTGAGTATACTGACTGTAGAGTCATTGAGGGCTACCACAGCTACAGGGTCTGTGTATGTCCCTGCTGCGGCTGTGCCCGACGGAACCCAGATAGCTATGCAATTCACAATTTCGGTTCCGAATTTCTTGACGTGTGTGGTTGCAAGGGGGCTGGAGCTCCGTAGGGGTGCTGGCGAGTCTCTGTGCGATAGCCTTCGGCTAGGATCAAGGACAAGAGGTAATCGAGCATCAGCATCAGCACCCAGCCGTGGAGAAGGGTCTCTTTCAGAATAGCCACCTCCCACATAGATGCTCGTATAATTGCCATGGTCTCCTCCGCAACATAACCAGTCCTTCGAAGCGACTAGACATCGTGGCGAGAACGAAAGTGTTGTAACAATCTCCCGCTCGCGAGATTTGGTGTTAAGACGAATAATGTCGGTACCACTTGGATAGTAAATTATGTGTTGTTTCGGGGAACTTATCAAAGACCGCAGCTGCCAATGGCTTAATATGTAAAGTTAGCAAGACTGGGCGATGTACTAGAGTAAAGACTACGAAGAGCATTATAGAGAGAATAACAGGCTCCTAGCCTCATCTCACTACACTCATCCGCGAAAGACATATTCTCATATCTTCTAAGGCTCGCTGTTTACCGCCCAACTCTTGTAATTTGAATTCACTGTACCTAGTAATTATAGATGCACGATAGTACTTTCGAGGAGAATGGCGAATCAACTCCTCAGTGGCATTGTACCTATTAATGATCATTATTAGTATATATTCGAATCCTATAATAAAGGTATCGCGAGCGAATTTGCACAAACTTACGGACTCTCTTCTTTGACAGCCATGCTGCCATGCGCTGGTGATCGTGCCAACCATCCAAGGACGTAGGAAATGGCAAATCTTCGTTAATATGTCCAAACACCAATAATATTCAAGCACAAAAGGTTTGTCTGTTTAATATCCCTCTCTCAGATTTTCAGTAGTAAGCAAGTGTGAGGTTCGAATAGTATTGGCTGGAAAGAGTGTTGGAAGTTGAGAGTAGATATGGGCGTTGGATGTCGTTAATGTTTGATGTTTAAGTCAATCGCATTCAAAACGACGTCAACACAAGGCAAACATCGCATCAAAGCAATGACCGGCTCCTATGCAAGAATGCCTTGAGATTACTCATGAAAAGAACCTTTTGGCCTCATAAGCGGGTCATTGTGTCACGTGAAGCCCAAGATTCGATGTAATTCTACCGTGGGCGGACGCTAAAATGGTTTTAGTCGACATTTTTTTCCCGCGACCTCATTGATATATTTTTCTTCCCCTCGCCCCAATTCCAATTCTCATAACATTTTTCTTACGACTGTCAACAATCTTCATAGGTTTCTTCTACAAGAACATATAATCTACTTTTGCGATTGATTCTTGTCTTTGAAGCGATCTCAGATCAATATGCTCGCTTCCAAGATTTCAAGAGCTGTACGTCGAACTTGCCGTGAACCCGTCCATTGCATCATAGAGCTAACATGTTTTCGCAAAACAGCTTCCAAGGGCAACTTCTATCACACGTCCAGCATCCATTCGCACACCATTAGGATCATCCTTTGCCAGACGATGGAACTCAGACGATGCGGATAAGAAAGTCAGAGGCCCAGTGATCGGTATTGATTTGGGTATGTTGAAAGCACCTTGAATTACAATATTTGCTATCTTTTCCGTATGCTGACCACAATTGTTATTAGGTACCACGAACTCAGCCGTAGCTATTATGGAAGGCCAAACCGCAAAGATCATTGAGAACTCTGAGGGTAGGTTTTGCTCTCCATGTCCAATTATCACATACTAATCCTAATGTAGGTGCGCGCACAACACCGTCAGTAGTGGCCTTCGCACAGGATGGCGAACGATTAGTTGGTGTATCTGCGAAGCGTCAAGCAGTCGTCAACCCAGAAAACACTCTCTTCGCCACAAAGCGTCTGATCGGCCGCAAGTTTACCGACGCCGAGGTTCAGCGTGATATCAAGGAAGTTCCATACAAAATCGTTCAACACACAAACGGTGATGCTTGGGTTTCTGCACGTGGCGAGAAATACTCCCCATCTCAAATTGGTGGTTTCGTCTTGCAAAAGATGAAGGAGACTGCTGAGGCATATCTCACTAAGCCAGTTCAAAATGCTGTTGTTACTGTTCCGGCATACTTCAACGACTCACAACGTCAAGCAACGAAAGATGCAGGTCAAATCGCTGGTTTGAACGTTCTCAGAGTAGTCAACGAACCAACTGCTGCCGCACTCGCCTACGGCCTCGAGAAAGACGAGGATAAGATTATTGCCGTATACGATTTGGGTGGAGGAACCTTCGATATCTCTGTTCTTGAAATCCAAAAGGGTGTTTTCGAGGTCAAGTCCACCAATGGTGACACCCACTTGGGAGGTGAAGACTTCGATATTCACCTTGTTCGTCACTTGGTTCAGCAATTCAAGAAGGACTCTGGAATTGATCTTTCCAACGACCGTATGGCGATCCAACGTATCCGTGAAGCCGCCGAGAAAGCCAAGATCGAATTGTCTTCTTCCATGCAAACCGATATCAACCTTCCTTTCATCACTGCCGACTCTTCCGGACCAAAGCACATCAACCAGAAGCTTTCCAGATCGCAACTTGAGAAGCTCGTTGATCCTTTGATCACTCGCACCATTGAACCTGTACGAAAGGCTTTGAAGGATGCCAACCTCCAGGCCAAGGACATCCAAGAAGTTATCTTGGTTGGTGGAATGACCCGTATGCCAAAGGTCAGCGAATCCGTCAAGTCTATCTTCGGTCGTGATCCCGCCAAATCTGTCAACCCTGATGAAGCTGTCGCTATGGGTGCTGCCATTCAAGGTGGTGTTCTCGCAGGTAACGTCACTGATGTCCTCCTCTTGGATGTTACACCCTTGTCCCTTGGTATTGAGACTCTCGGAGGTGTCTTCACCCGATTAATCAACCGTAACACCACTATCCCCACAAAGAAGTCTCAAGTCTTCTCCACTGCCGCTGATTTCCAAACTGCTGTCGAGATCAAGGTCTACCAAGGTGAACGTGAGCTCGTCCGCGACAACAAGATGCTCGGAAACTTCCAACTTGTTGGTATCCCACCAGCTCACCGAGGTGTTCCACAAATCGAGGTTACATTCGACATTGATGCCGACGCCATCGTACACGTCCACGCCAAGGACAAGTCGACTAACAAGGACCACTCCATCACTATTGCCTCTGGTTCCGGTCTTTCCGACCAGGAAATCCAAAATATGGTCGATGATTCTGAGAGATACGCTGAGCAAGATAAAGAGCGAAAGGCTGCCATCGAAGCTGCCAACCGATCCGACAGTGTTCTCAACGATACCGAGAAGGCTTTGAACGAGTTCGCCGATAGACTCGACAAGACCGAGGCTGATAGTATCCGTGAAAAGATTGCCACTCTTCGTGAGTTTGTCAGCAAGAGTCAATCTGGCGAAGGAACCGCCACTGCTGCTGAGTTGAAGGAGAAGACCGATGAACTTCAAATGGCCAGCTTGAACCTATTCGATAAGATGCACAAGGCCCGTTCTGAGTCTGGAGAAGCCAAACCAGAGGGCACTGAGGGTGCATCGGAAGGTGACGCTAAGGACGGCGAGAAGAAGCCTTGAAAGGCCTAACCTCGTTGCCATTCTTTTCAACCCTTTCTACGACCGTTTGGTCACTTAGAACTTCTTGTTCATTGTATTCATTTGTATTTATATGTCCCCATGTTTGGTGACAATTCTCTGCTGTTACATGCAGCAGTTTTCATGCTTCATAGCTTTGGGGCAAAGGCGTTGGAGAGACCAATACTGATCGCTACATTTAGCGTCCAGGGAATGTGTTATGAGGACTTATGGAAAATGGCATTTGCTTTGAGCTGTGTATAAAAATCTTAGGATAAGACGACGAATAATATGACATCCCCTCTCATGAATGAAAAGCATTTAGTTCTCAATGTGATTTCGTGTTTACTTTGCCTAGAATTCCTACCAGCCTGACCTATGTAAGCCTAGAGTATGACTCCTTCCGATGTCAAACCGCTTGTTTATGGGTTTTCCCCGTCCCAAGCTTCATACCGCACTTATGTTCGAGGGTGTGCTTAAAGCGTTTTACCATAGTAGAGGGAACAGGTTCTGGTATTCAAGGAACTCTCTAGTCCACCTCACTTCAGACCGCGCTCTTCATGCTGCTCTATAAGTTATCAAAAATGACTTACAGAACATTTTCTCGGGAGATTTACAGGTGTAGCACCTGGTCAATTTGCCTTACGAAGTACAGTGTTAACTGAATCGCCACACAGTCGTGATGATGTGCAATAGCCCTCCACATTTCCCTTCAAATTTGAATAGAGATAGGTATCATCTAACTATCCATCATTTGTCATTCTGCGTTTGGCTTTCAAATCGAGGTGCGGGGGCGACATGTAAGAGGGGTCATTCCGCAAAGGGTTAGACTAATCGCGATTAATGCTTGAGGGAGCCTAGCGAATTTCACCCACTCAATATCATATTTTTAAATAAGAACTTGAGTCGAAGTCTCGACGACACCCCCACAATCAACAGCACGACTACTCCGTCTGCCATCGCATCGCATAACAGATCATTCTGGAAGCATTGTCAGGAGCACTTTCGACACAGCTGTTCTGCTTTTCCCATCAAATCTCGATAAGACAAAGGCCAGAACGTCCTCGCAAAAATGTCTCGGGTCGCAAAGTAAGAATATCAGCTTTTGCTGTCAGCTATAGCATCATCTAACAACTTTATAGCAATCGCGACTGGGCCGACGACGAAGATCTCGAGGATTCCAACGAACTCCCTCCCCCTCAGACTACTACCAATAAGGATGGCACCAAAACTATCGTTACATGGCGAATAAACGATGAAGGCAAGAAAGTCAAAACCACCCGCCGCATCAGATTCACAACAATCAAAGAAATTGTCAACCCAAGAGTAGCAGAGAGGAAGCAATGGTCAAAGTTCGGTCTTTCGCAGAAGGACGCTGCAGGAGTAAGTTGAAAATTGACGCAACGTCAGCGGATAAAAATTCCTAACATCGTATGTCTAGCCTGCATCAGACACAACCAGCGTGGGTGAGAACATCATATTCAGGCCAAGTTCCAACTGGCGAAAAGATGCAAAGGAAGAGGTCAATGATCCTGGATCCATGAAGGATAAGTTGAAGGACAAGAAGATCAAGTGCCGTATTTGTGGTGCCGACCATTTCACAACCAAATGTCCTTTCAAAGATACCATGGCACCAATCGGTGATGAGGGAGCCACCGCTGATGTTGCTGCTGGACGTGCCGATGCTCCTGAAGGACCTGGTGGATTGGGCGCCGGAAAGAGTTCATACGTTCCTCCACATCTTCGAAACGGCGGCGCAAGCGGCACGAGCGGAGGTGATAGAATGGGTGGTGGCAAATTTGAGAGAGATGATTTAGCTACTCTACGTGTCACTAACGTAAGATTCCTCCTTCGACATCATATTATATATCCCTGCATAGCTAACATCGCAAACAGGTTTCCGAAATGGCCGAGGAACAAGAACTTCGGGATATGTTCGAGCGCTTCGGCCGGGTTACCAGAGTCTTTTTGGCAAAGGACAGAGAGACTGGTCTGGCCAAAGGATTTGCCTTCATCAGTTTCCAGGAACGAACTGATGCTGCTAAAGCATGTGAGAAAATGGATGGTTATGGTTTCAAGCACTTGATTTTACGAGTAGAATTTGCGAAGAAGGCTTCTTAAAAAGTATCATGACATGACGAGCATGGAAGAGAAGTCCTGAGGATCGTCATGAAGGGATGAGATGTATAACCGAGTATCATGGATCTCTGCTTAATGGAGTTATGAAGAAAATGAAATTCCATTTGAGCTTCATTACCAAATGTTAGAAGATTGTAGTTATGGTTGCGTGAATTACTGGACTCCTGCCAAAAAATTGCTCAGCGTCGTACTGCTCGGCTATAACGGATTTTTCCGACCACACCCATTCTAAGCACTGATGCCAAGTCAGTAATAAACGATTTGCTTAGTATCTGAGCACACACTGACAACTCTGTAGTGTCGACACACAGACGCATGACAATCTCCGCTCGATCGTTTTTTGGCGTCAATCCGATTTCCGGACACTTTTCTCGGGGAAATCTCCTCGTAAAACGGCGCGATGAATCTTGTTAGACCTTAAGCAAAGCGCAAGCGTTGCAGCCGTGCCCTCCAGTAGCGATAGCGATCGCGAGCCCTAGCCCAGTGTCCCAGTGTCCCATTGGACCGCTGTAGCCATCTGGATGCACGAAATTTGCAAAGGGAAGAGGGAATACTCCCGGCAGGCACTCTAAATACAACGCTAAAGAATGCGCAATCGCGGCGCATGCCGTCCAGTCTTACGATGCCCCCCCCGGAACAAACGTTAAATTTTTCTGCGTCTTGCCGCCCAGAATTCAACGTTTGTTCCGGGGAAGGGATAG
>LLKJ01003623.1:0-14230 GCA_002242865.1 Clarireedia sp. CPB17
TTGTTATTGGTTACCAGAAGACGGAGATGATTTGGAGACTTCGCGTATTTGGATTGTGCAATATGGAGGGAGGTGTGAAGAGGGAGTAGACGGGATTGGCATGGATTGGGAAGTTCGGTTGTGTTGACTTTTCAGAAGTTGAGATCTGTTCGGGGATGATTGGCTTTCAGGACTTGAAGGAAGGAATGCTGTACTTTGCCAAAGCAGATGGATGCAACGTGTCAGGCCGCCGCGAGGACGTAGGTTGTAAGATGCGCGATTTGCAATGCGCTGCGCCTGATGTAAAAGCATTTCAAAGCCAGTGCTACACTTGGTTGGCCGACTTCTGAGCTTGACGCCTTCTCAAGCGATGCAGGAAAGGACTTCATGCGGCAACCGTTGAGATCGGCGTGCCGTAGTTCTTGCCTTTTCCGGCGAATCGAATATATCCTTTGTATATATTACTTGGTGGCAAGAAAACTTGAACGAAGAGGTGCCCGACTGTACTTGCCGGGACGGGAAAGAAGAAATGATGGATTGAATGATTGGCCAGATAGAGGGCAAGTTATGGTGACGCGAAATGAGGCACAGTTGGGGACGGGATGTCAGATTTAGGTTGTGTCACATATCGGCCTTAAGGGAACAAGCCTTCTCCTACGAACCGATGGAGTGGAGTGGAGTGGAGTGGAGTGAAGGATGGAACGGTTTGGGCTGATTGTGTGTATGTCAAGTCAGGAGTAGGAGTGGCAAGTGGACGTAAGCGAGCAAGCAGGTTTCTACATCTGCATTCATTTCGCATTAAGGCTGCCGATCCAGAGAGCATGGCGTTGCCAAGAAAGAAGATAATTCTCAGGAAATCACATATTGTTGCTGAACAATCGTCTTTTCCAAGTATGCATGATAAGGTCAGGGAAGGCGTTAACCGGACTCCTTCGTCTTGCTTCAACTGGCCAAGATTCGCTTTGCTCGGCCAACTTCATGCTTGATATCAGGCCATTCATCCATTTAGTGGCCTCACTCGCGTGCCACCCATTATACAGAGTGCGGATTCCTATAGCCTACTGCAAGGGCAACACAACCCTCACGTCATGCTCAACCCGGAGGGATCGTCCCCCCTTCCGCGGCTGTGCATTCACGCATCCACCGCAGACGTCTCTCATCACTTGATCAGCAGAGTTCAACGGTCTGGCATGAGCATGCGAGTCAGTTCCTGCAGAAACTCTTCAGTGTATCAATCCGAAAAGCAGCACCTTGCCCCCTCTTCACCGCATATTCCAACCAACGAGTCCTATTCGTAGGGCGCAAAATTGAGTAGACGCAGAGCAATTAAAAGTGAGCGCTTGCCCCGGACTATCCTGTCCATCAAACTTGGAACGAATAATCTAATGCCAGGCAATAGTTGAAGAAAAGTTAGAAACCTTGACTTTAAAGCCTTAACAGAAATTCTCCGCAATCCTTCGTAACACCAATGCCGGTGGTGCTATGCGAACATACCGGTACAAGTGGCGGTGATGACTTCACGTACTGCATCCAGAAATGTGGCCACCAGTGAGGTTAAAGTTCGCCCTTGCATATGGGGTTATAACGATGGAGATATACACCAGGGTGCAGCGCTGACTGCATAGTCACAGGAAACCTCATCTTGAACGACTTCGTTGGGATTAAAGAATCACTCCTTTAGGAAGCTTTTTCGGATATAGATAGGAGTGTTCCGTCGGATATGAATATCCGCTGAATTTGGTCGTATTATTGAAGAGGACTTGTCCCGTTTTGTATTTTAGATCGTGGTGAAGGAAAGGCAAAAGAAGAACACTACCTACTTGAACGTACCTTCACAATGCTAAATGAGAAAGAGTGCGGCAAAGGTAATTGATGAAGCGCTCAAGTAGGTCAGGAAGGCAACCAACTTTGGTTTTGCCGGATTTCACGAAATTTTTTGACAATGGTCGCACATCTTGGAGTCGAAGTCGAGTTGACAGAAAGATGAATTGAGTTACCAGTCACTACACGTGATCTGCTGTGATCTCAATCCGCTGACTAATCACCTACGAAATCACAGCACTCACCCACCTCACTAGCAGCATCACGGCTCTTAACCTCAAAAATACCAAATACGAAATCGTACGACCGCATCTCCCCTCCACCGACGACCAATTGACCCCTCCACCCACGATGTTTCTCCAACGATCCGCCATCGCTGCCGCTCGCCGCGTCGCAGTTACTCCCGCCGTGAGGAGGAGCTTTGCTACTTCCATGGTGCGCCGTACGTGCTCTCTTCCGCAAGCCCAAAATGATTTTGAAAGTGGTGGTGTGATACGGAACGTTGGGATCATGGGAAGAGCCAGAGAAGCTGCATACGAGTTACAAGCTAATGTGTACCGCGCACAGGAGACGTAGGACTGCCGGCCGGAGCTACCAAGACACAGATCAAGAAGTTCGAAGGTACATGATATCAGCAGACTCAAGCGCAACTCAACCGAACATGGGACTGAACTGATGAGACGAACCTTAGAAATCAAGAACGAAGCCGACCTTGTCGGACCTGGTGCCCCACCGGGAACTGTCCCTACCGATCTCGAACAAGCAACTGGTTTGGAGCGTCTTGAAATCCTCGGAAAGATGCAGGGTGTGGATGTTTTTGATATGAAGCCTTTGGATGCTTCGCGCAAGGGTACGGATGATTTCTCTGACAGCTTGGAATAAGGGGATGGTGCATTATGTTAAGGGAAGAAACGATGCAGGGTGTTAATACTCGTCTTCTACAGGTACCTTGGACAACCCAATTATCGTCAGATCGTATGGTGACGAGCAATACGCCGGTTGCACTGGCTACCCCGTCGACTCCCACATCACCATCTGGCTCGCTGTATGTATCACCTCCATCCCCAGCCTAGTTAGCACCCTTTACCGCCTATAACTATATTAACTATATCCCAGATGTCCCGCGACCGCCCCATCGAGCGCTGCCCAGAGTGCGGAAATGTCCTCAAGATGGAATATGTAGGCCCAACAGAAGATGCGCACGACCACCACCATGAAGCCCACGATGATGGACACCACAACTACGAGGAACCCAAGACCTTCGCTGATTTCGTTAAGCCCGAATACCGGTAAATATGAAGCATTGGTATGAAGGATAGATAGACGACTAAGATGCAGGGAATGGGAGCGGGGAGGTGGGGTTGGGAAACTGTAGTATAGCAAGCATGGTGGTAGTTGGAGAAATAAATCTGTTTCGTGTTGCTGTGCTCATGACTTTTGGGTGTTGTATACATTGTATTCAAGGTAAATTACAAAACAGGGACGTCATTTTCTTCAAGTTAATTTTTTTATTTCCTAGTTCGATTGGGGGGGTTATTTTGACTTGCATCAATAATCTATAGAAGCACACCGGATTTGCGAAACTTTTATCCCATCTTCCCCAAAATTTGGTCCTCCACAATCCTCAAATTCTTCAAAAGGTTTCCTTCCCAGCTAGACCTGAAAGCCCATCCCTATCACACAATCATGTCCCTTCGTCCCCTTTATCTACTGAGCGGAAAGCAAGCACGAAGAAACCCAATAAAGGAAATAGTCAAATTCAAACGCTAACCTCCAAATATGCTCCCGTTATGCTCCAGTTCGTGGATCGTCATCGCAATGTGCAAGTTAAAAGTGTAGTTTTGCATTATAAACAGCCTAGGACAGAAAACATCTCGCAAGTTGGTTAAAGATTACCAACTGTTGCGATGTAGGCACACTTCAATCCATGTCCAGAATAAAGTGGGATTTGAAGCGATGGTTGTCGCCAACGTATACATACGGGCCAGAAACTCAATGGCCTTTAGAAGGTAAAAGTAGAATGGTTCCATATTAGTAGAGGCGG
Source organism: Clarireedia sp. CPB17 (assembly GCA_002242865.1). NCBI lineage: Eukaryota > Fungi > Ascomycota > Leotiomycetes > Helotiales > Rutstroemiaceae > Clarireedia > Clarireedia sp. CPB17. Next base: position 3,845 of record LLKJ01003623.1, read on the forward strand.
GTTGGGAACTCATCCATAAAAAAAGCCTCAAGGTCGAACGGTTTGCGAGCTACTGGTTGTAACAGTGTCGTCATGATGACTGTCATGAGTATTGATGTCCATGGCCGACTCGTCTTCTTGCTTGTCTTCGTCTGACCTGCGATCTTCGGAACTGTCATCATTAACACCGCCGCTTGACGAGTTGCTGTCTCGGTAACTCTCCGCAGCACGGACAAGAGCCCTAGAGGCGAGACTTGATGTGACGAGGGTCTGGGTACTTCGAGTATCTGCTTCGTTGTCGCTAACTTCTGCACTGATATCGTTTCCACTATTAGGCGTCTCCATTGCGGCTTCTCTAAGTTTATTGGCCTTGGCTACCATCTGCGATGCTGCTTCGGCTGCTCGCTCGGCTCTAATCTGCTTCTTCCACATCTGGGCATAGCGACCTTTGAGAGCTAGCAGCTCCGTATGGGTCCCAGCCTCGACGACTTGTCCAGCATGCAGAACCAAAATCTGGTCTGCATTGGTGATAGTTGATAATCTGTGGCTGTAACGTGGGAGTCAGTAAAAATGCAAAAACATGCAGCTGAGATCACTTACGCAATCACCAGCATAGTGCGGCCTTCGGACAAACGTCTCAATGCCTCTTGAATTTTCTGTTCTGTATCAGAATCCAAAGCAGCTGTAGCTTCATCCAGCATGATGATGCGGGGGTTTTTGATGATGGTTCGGGCGATTGCTACTCGCTGTTTCTCGCCACCACTGAGGCGAAGACCACGCTCGCCAACCTTGGTGTCGTATCCATCTGGGAAGGCCATAATCTTGTCGTGAATTGAAGCAGCTCGACAAGCATTGAAAATGTCCTCATCTGTGGCATCCGGGTTGGCATAACGAAGATTGTACATGAGGGTTTCGTTGAAAAGTATGGTATCTTGTGGCACAACTCCGATGTGGCGTCGAAGAGAATCGATTGAGATATCCCTGATATCATTACCATCTACCTGAATACTGCCATTTTGAGTATTGTAGAAGCGGAAAAGCAATCTGAAGACAGTCGATTTCCCTCCACCAGATTCTCCCACAAACGCAGTGGTAGTGCCAGGGGGGCAATTAAATGTCAAGTTCTCCAAAGCGGGTTTGCGCTGATCATAGGAAAACTTCACATTCTGGAACCTGATCTCACCCTCACAGGTTGGCATGGGATGGACTGTAGGTTCATCTACGACCGTTGGTTTCTCCTTAAATAGCTCGAGAAGACGTTCGCCACTAATCATGGCACTTTGCATTCCTCTATAAAAAGTACCGAAGAAGTTGAGAGGTTGTTGCAGCTGACCCATATATGTGATAAGTGTCACGAATTCTCCCACTCGACGCTTGCCAGTCGTGACTTGATAGGCAGCGATGATTGATGTTATTAGAAGTCCAGCCATGAAGACCAAATTTTGACTAATGTTTAAAATGTTCAATGAGATGGTCACCTTAAATTCCATCTTTTGGAAAGCTGAAACTGCCTGGCGATAGCGATTGAACTCATAATCTTCTGCATTGAAATATTTGACGGTTTCGTAAGATGTAAGGGAGTCGTTTTTGACGGCATCTTCCTCACGGCTGAGGTTTTGCATTTGACGACGCTGTTCAGATCGCCATCTTGCCATTCGGATAGTGAGGTATAGGTACGCGAAAGTGATGATGCCAACCACGAGAGCGTAATATGCGTCATAAAAAAATGCGAAATAGCCAATGGCTACACCAAGATCAAATATCATTGGAAGAACCTGAAAGGTAACTTGCTCAAGGAAATTGTTGATTGCGTTGCCCTTGCTCAGCGCCGATAGCACTTCTCCGGTACGCTTTCCTAGGTGAAAGTCCAAGCTGAGACTGTGGACATGCTCAAAGGAGGCCGTAGTCAAGGCTTTGTACGAGTACTGTGAGATTGGGATCCAGAGAACAGATCTAGCGGCCCCCAAGATTCCCGAGGAGCCTTGAAGGAACTTGAAAGCAATGAGCAGAGAAATTGATAGCCACGGCATTGTGACATCTTCACCATCGTCGCCTGAAAGCTTGTTCGTAACGATGCCGATTTGGATGGGAACCAGGATATTGACAAGTCTCTGCATAACAACAAGGAGGAAGCAAAAGACAACCACTAGTTGCAAACGGAGGGTTTTAGCGGGCCATAAGTACGGAAAGAAGAGAGAGTACCCTCTCAGATACTCCCACCAGGTCTTCGTTGAAGCTGTTGTCGGCTTGTAGAACGCAGGCACTTCGTTTGCGCGCTCGTGACCATTCTGGCCCCCGTGGGCAGTGCCGTTCGCGGTCGCATGTCCGTTCAAGGACAGAGAATCCGCGGCAGACGCATTTGTAATTGAGCCATGACCGGATACATGACCGTTTCCATTCGCTCGACCATTGAAGAGAAGAGGGGCGTTTTCATCGAGCTCATTCTGTCGACCCCTGCTCCTACTTTTGTAGGAGCGTTCAAGAGAGAAGACAATGTAGAAAGCTGAGCAGAAGAAAAGCATAACCACTCGAAATGCATCAAGTACAAGTTCGACGACTTCCCATTCTGTTGCGGTTTTATGTAAGTTCGGGTCGTAAAGGTTTAGTGAATTAGGCTCTCTGTGAGTTGAAGTATACAAAGAGAATGAAGCACCCAGGAGTACAACCTCAGCAATCAGCGCAACCAGCCATGTAACCTGATGGGCAATCGAAGGGGATGGTGTAGTGTCGACTAAGGAAATAAGGAAAACGCTGTAGAAGAACAGAGAAGCGCAAATGTATATCTGTGACCGAAATAGTTAGCATAGCTCATCCGAAGTCTATGTATAGAACTCACAGCCGTAGCCTCGCCGCACCACCAACCATTCTCGTGTTTATTCAATGCATGTACGACGATGTTAATAGCATTGCCGAGAAATGTAGCTAGGATACCAGCAGATAGCCAGAGGAAGAGTAATTTCCGAACCGGGCTAAAATCCTGCAACTTTCTCTTTCGTCTTTCCTCCTCCAACTTTCGCGCAGATCTTGGGAGAGGTTTTCCACCAGGACCAGTTAAGATAGGTTCGGCGGAATCATCATTAGACTCTGCAGTCACGATGCTGTGCGTAGTAAAGGCCACCAAGAAGACGACTAGAAGAACCCATGGGTAATTGAAGTGTACAAGATCCAAAATCCTCGTGCTGGTGTCAGTACCAGTGCCATTCGTATGTATACCAGAGCTCAAGCTCATGCCTCGACCGTCACCAGCCATTACAAGTTGTTGATTAATATGGTTCTACCCGTCCTTCCCTCATCAGTATTCCGGTTCGAAGGGCGATCGTTGACGGCTCATGACCCTTTCGACTGGGACGAGCTACTTCGGAGGGGATTCTTTTTTCGGAGACGACGCGAGACTGAGGAGGCGAAATATCGAACGAAGACGGATGAGTGGTATGCCTCGGTATAAAGATCTGCAACTCGGACTGTAGGGATACCTGAAAGGAAAACAAAAGATTGTCTGATCAGTATAAGAGAACCAATTGATATTATTATTTTTTTCACTTGGAGATCTGCTGCGGCGATTTGCGGTGAATGCAGCAAACGCGTTTATCCAGGTTTAAAAAAAAGAGATGCTCAACGAATGTGGAGGTGGTGGCGGAGGGTGTTGGTGGGGAATCTTTCTCGCAGCTCAAAAAAAAACCCTACAAGCTCGAAGAAGTGCGAGTAAGAAGGAATGAAAAGAGAGTAGTTCGGCAGGTAAGTCAGGGAAACAAGATGTACGATTCAAGTAGAGCAGCGAGAGCAGGTACGGAGTGAGTGTGGGTGGTATGAAGGATGGATGGAATGGGTGTGGTATGGCAGCTTTTGTAGATGTTGTGAGAATCCGATCCGAATACGTTGATAATCCGGATATGATATGATTGATGGTGAATGTGGCCAAAGAGAATAAACAGCTCTGTTATCTTACCTTTCTTCCTTTCAACTGTGCTTTCCAATCGTCTTTCACTCCCACTCCTTGTTACGTTTCTTTCTCTTTCTCTTTCTCTTTCTCTTTCTTCAATATATCTACTACGCCCTATGCCTTCAACTCAGTCCACTTCTTGAGTGCGAGTGCTTGGGCGAGTGCGTGATTGCTTGTGCGTGGTTGCTCGTGCTTGTTGCTGGCTTGTTGTTGCTGGCTTCGTTCACTCTATTTCACTTTCTGATGGATCCCCGAAAACCAGTACCAGTGCAAGGGCAAGGGCGCTTTTGGTGCCGGCCGAATATACAAGTAGGTGCGCCAGTGCAAGGTGCATGGACGTTTTGGCGGGCGAGCACAACAAGCCTCATGCGGCATAAAACTTCGGAGGAGACAAAGCAAGAAAACAAGAGGCTGAAGCTGATGGTCAAGAGCGAAACAACAAAACGGATACGGGGAGATGGATATTCGAACGAAAAGGACCCAGTCTTATTGTAAATGGATCGGGTTTGGGATCGCAACGCGTTGCTGCTTCGTTGATTGGACGGGATGCAGCTTTCTCTTACTTTAATGTATGAATCCGTGTGCAATGTGCATCCATGTGAATCCGCTTCAACTCGATGGTATGGTATGATATAAGTGGTAAAGTGGGAAGAGTGTATTTCTGGAGTTCAAAACCCCGGCTTGGACGTCTTGCCGTCGTCTGGCTGGCTGACTGGCGGACTAACTTTCTGCTCGTCTATCTGTCTGTTCTAATGTCCCAATGTCCCAATGCCCCAATGTTTGTTGGGAGTCAAAGGCCGGGCAGCGAAGTGAGACTTGGGAGAAAATAATATTGGGTCTGGGTCTCCATTCGTCTACTCCGCAGAGTATTTCTTCCTAGCTTACCTGTTTCGAGCTACTCCCCAAGCTGAATGAATGAGAATGAGCCTCTTCCCTCTGACCGCCGTGGAGCATTGGCATGGGAAGGGAAGGCATAGTGCTTCATAGTGTATTTGGTTGGTACCGGTGAATGTCGACCCAATCAGCGGCGATGGAATGGAATACCTTGCATAACTGGGCTCTGATATGATGTGATTTGATATGATATATCCGCGAAGGGCCCATGAGATTGGGATGTTTGGGAAATGCTCGGGAGACTTGGTAAGCAGGCAGGACATGGACTGGAGTGAGATTCATCATTCAAGGCTCCCTCTCCCCATAGAGAGTTCAAGGTGTGGTGTTTGTGGTGTGCGTGTGTGCGTGTGTCAGTAAGGCGGTACACCTACATTGCATCCTTGCTACTTGTACATCTGGGTTGTCAGGGATGGCTGCCGACACATATGTAGGTCCTTAAGATGGTGACACAGAGTGACAGAGGCCGACGAGTAGTATTGATCCTTCCCGCGACGACTGAAACTTTCTCGGTACTTCCAAACGGGCTTTTTGTATATGACGACAAAGGCACAGCACGATACGGGACGCGGGAGTGCCCACCAGGGATAGAGAATGCTTCACGACTACCATGAAATGGTACCGGCGTTGGGGACGACGGTGAGGTATATAACAAGCAGACGACTGCACTCACACAAACAAGCCCCTTTGTGCGAGGACTGTAAGACTACCTAGGTACAGAGTACAGAGTACAGAGTACACATTACCCGACCGAGCTTCAAGGGTGTGGTCCGTTATTCTCGTTCAACATCCGCTCGCATCCGACGCGGCATATTTATACAAACTATCACACCTCTGGTGCACCTAGAACTTTAGAATTCTGCAACCCCAGTCACGACTGCGCTCTAGACCTTTTTCTCTGCCGCCTGTCCTGCTGTATCGCGAGAGAAAAGCGACCGGTATCCCCAAAGGTCGTCGGTCGTCGGTCCTCGAAACCTCAAACGGTCAGAGCGTGCGACAGGGTGATGGTGGAGCGGGTAGCACAAGGAAAGGTCACACCACACACAGGGCTCGACGTTTGGCCCTCGGTGAATTTATCCGCTCCCTCCCCAAGGTAAGGAAGGGAAGGGAAGGGAAGGGAAGGAAGGATTTCAGCTATACAGGCCTACACATGATTCTCACGGTCCATATTCCCATACTCCCATACGCACATACGCACATAGTACAACACGGTCTGCGGGATCACAATTGTGCTCAAGCCCGACTTTCTGGGCTCTCTGGCCTCCCTGGCCTCCCTGGGCACGATTCAGGATCGCCTGCATGTTAGTTTCTTTCCTGACACGTGGTAAGTCGACGACCTAGAAATTTTCTTGCTCTTCTAAAGCTATCTTACATGCCTCCGTGTCGACCTAGTCCTTCTCACACACAGCTGCTCCCGGGAAGTAACAGTGAATGGTTCTTTTCTGTGGAGCATGGATGCCAGATGATGACGGATGTGCTCACGATTCCGCCGGTCTAGTACGTCTACGGAGTCCTTCCTACCTTGGGGCCTGGGGTATGATTTCTCACCTGCAGCTTTGTGCAGCTGTGTGCAGCTCCGATGTTTCCTTTTGAGCATCATATATTCCCATCCCTAGTCTCCCCCAAAGCTTAATCGGGCCAGAAAGTCCTCTGCCGGGGAAGGGCAGAAATCACTTCCGCCGTCCGGTGTCCAAAGGATGCTTACAGCCAAACAGAGTATCTCACGTCCGAGTCATATCCGTCACCGGCGCCGAAACTCCTCTGTGTGGAGCGCGATACTTTGGTACTCGTGCATTACCCGCTATGAACTTGCTTCTTAGGTCCTTGTACATATCATATCGCATATTACACAGGACTTGTACATAGCATAGTACATGATACATACATGCTGTATGCTGTATGCTGTATGCTGTAAGTAGGTATTACCAACATGAAAAGTGCTCGATTCCCCTGGTAGCGAACATCGCTACGTCGCTACTTTCACGAATGTAGAGACGGTACATCCACTCCGATCTTGGCAACCCATTACCCCTCCCGCCGTTGTCGTGAAAAGGCGAGGAACAGCCAAACACTGACTCTACCACACTTGCAAGCCGGAACCGCAATCAATAGGATGCATCGATGCATCTTGTTGCCGTCGGGTGCATCCATGCATCACATCGTAATCGATGCCATTGTTGAGAGACAAGCCACTATTTGCATTACGTTCTCGCGCAAAACCCCATTTCGAGCAAAAGGCCGTGTACTCGGGCCGACCTTACTACAGATGTGCTCCAAATATTCCCTACAGGCTATCGCCAGCTACCAATATCTGCGGATTGTCTTATTATGTCTCCTCAAGGGAGGACGGGCGGCATTCCACTTTCGCTTGATGTCGATCGGCATTGGCGGTGAAGCTTTTGGTGAGCAGCTAGAACTATGAACTTGCTTCTACGCCTTGGTCCGGTCTGTGGTGTTCTCGATATCTATCTAGCGACTCATGTATTATGCTTCTTATCACTCCAGCGCCAAATCTGTTACGTTTTCCTTCGAGAAGCTCTGTGGGGTACAGAGACATTTTCTCTCAAGCGATACGTGCCAGATGGTGTTCACGAATCCCAATGCTTCGTCCTATCTAACAAGTGAAGGATAAGGGACTTGATGTCATATAGCATCGACAACAATGCATCTGTCGAAAGCATATTTCACCAAAAGTATGGAGCATGGACGGTGAGCTTTCTCAATGATGCTCAGCCGGAGAGCCCGGTCGGGTTATATTGGCGTCGTTCCATTCCACCCCGCCGTTCGGCTTTCCCGTACCAGATCCTCCATTACTATCGCATTTTGACAGGATTCGAAGTTCTGGCCCGCGGCCTATCAGTTGTGCATATTTAATTGGACGTTTGAATTATCTTTGGTATCAAAAACCTGGTTCTAGTGAACAGCCTTGAACATCCGTCGTAATTGGTGGCTTGCGCCGCCACACCCAAGACCGTTGACCCCATGGCTTTTGAGGGTTGACAGGTCAATAAGTACCATCGATGATTGAACCAACCTTCCACCTCGTTCCTCGTCTATTCGTACCCAAACCGGGAGCTGTGCAAGTTGGTATACAATGTCCTCGATATCATAACTGGGTTGAGGTTAGAGCACTACTTTTGCGGTTACCCCTGGTGGAAGATATGCTGCATTTAGCCTCCAATTGCCACCTCCGCAATCTATCTCCAATCCTCCGGCTGACATCAGCCTTCCCTGAATGTAGGCCCGTCGCTTCCCCGCGAACCAATTGTTGTGTCCCTGCATGTATCAATCCAATTAACCTTAGATGTCGATCATCGATCATCGATCAACTCTCCAAATGCATCGAGGAAAATATTGCTTTCAAGTGTATAGCATGATCGCAACTTTCACAAAGGACAGCAAAGTATTTTCCTTTATTGTTGTTAGTGATCACAAAGCATGTAGACCAGCATAAACATGTAGACGGGCAAGTCTGCAGCACGCGCATCGCCTAAGCGCGCGAGTAACAAGCCGTTCTCACGGCGCCCTCACGCAAGCCATTCCGATGAGTGCGGTGGTTGCGGTGACATATGCCACGCAATATTGACACATTTTCGCCCGAAATGCTGCCTCACTCCCGCCATGCCGTTTCCGCGGCCAAGTTTTACCAGCTACCCGGCTTTGCATATGGCAAATTCTTGAGTAACCGCCTGCAATCACACTTTTCTTGTCATACACATATGTGTAACCATACGCAATGCACGGCTTGCCGAAGTCGAGCCCAAGCGTTGCATCTAAATTTGCTTGTGCAACCATCCAATTCCCAACGCCATCTGTCACTAATGAACTGATGACTGGCGAGGAGAAAATCAGACCACCCCCTCTGCCAGCGATTTCTTCATGTGCATTTACTCATGTTGGCCATGTGAACGCAACAAAACTGTACGGTGTCACTAATCAATCTGATACTCTCCACCGCCTGATTGAGACTTCATCAGCCGCATTGTAAGCACAGGATCGATCATTTTTGTGATCTCGAACAGCGCAATTGTCGTTAGGATCGAGATAGCGTTGCATACCCGATTAAACCCATGCTGGCCACTGAAGTTAACCCCCACTTGCACGATATGCGGCTGCTGATGCGTGACTGGTTACGATTACTTCCCTTGGAACCTGCACCATCGAGTGACATTATGGTGTTCTGTGATTGGAGGATGTCATTTGACTACGGTTACTGTACATTACTCTTCCTTGGCAAAGAGTACTTCCTCATTGATGAATGTCTGGGACACACGAGCGTGGAGTCTAGAATACTAGCATTGCAACGTCTACAATCTTATGATTGGGACTTTTCTGCAAAGAACAAAATACGGATAAGTCTGCGGACAACAGGGTAGTGAACCCCGAACGTGATTCTAGCATGCACGTTCAACTATATATACAATCTTCCATAGATTGGCAGTCACGAGCCAACTTCAAGGTATCTTCAGCGAGTGCACCTTTTGCTTTGAAAATGAAACTTCTTCCCCTTTCTGCCCGTAGGTAGACCACCCAAAGCCACAAGACTCGGTTCCTATTTTCTTTCCACGCTTCCCCAGTCATTAGCTCTCACATAGCATAACGTATTTCGGCAGATACCCTCATTACACTGCAACAATGGAGGAATATATGTGACCAAATGCACAGAGCAATCTTGCAAATCCCTCGTGAATGAGTATTATTATCCCTCCTTTAAAAAGTGAATAGCAATTCATCGCCGTCACTCACTATTCCGAAGGGGGAGAATGTAATATATCTGATTCACTGAGAACGAGTAAGATGTTCTCTGGTTTAACAACTGTGTCTTCAGACAATCAAGGACGAACATCTCAGCACATCCAAGCCAGCTCAGCTAGCAAACTTCATCTGTGGGAGGAAATAAGAGTGCTATATAGTATTAGTGTTAGTACATATCAAGAGACTTCCGAAACGCATCTATTTTTCTCCTTTCTATTGCCCCTTCTTGCCAGTCTAGCGAAGAAATAACCTCTATTATAGCAACTTACTCCAGTTCACCACCAGCTACACTTCTATCTATTTTCAGCCCCGTCATCATTACTTTTAGATATATATGAGTACTTCTCCCCCTCTACTTGGAAGGATGGAGAGGGTAGCTCATGTTGATAATTCTCTGATATTCAGATCTTATAATATAACTTCTATATACTTGAAATCTTCCAACTCCTTCAGCACTACCAAATTTGTTGTGATTTTGATTATGATTATAATCGCTTCTCTTCCCTGTTCTTTGTTGGCTAGAAGGAGACAAACTTGGTCTATGATATATCATTGCCTGGGTTACTTCCTAAGATAACTATATAGTATTCTCGCCAGCTGATCGACGAATCTTTATAAAACCTCGGAGTGGTTTCTCTATCACCTCCCCTCCGTTAGTTCATCTCAATTTCCATTGCCTGATCCCCATCTCTTTTCTACACAATTTCTACTCTCACTCTTCATATTCCACCTGCCGAACCTTCTATATATATCTTTCTCTCGTCTACACCCTTGATTTCTTCCTCCCACTCCACACCCTATCTTCACCATGTATATTATTC
>LLKJ01003624.1:0-18805 GCA_002242865.1 Clarireedia sp. CPB17
TTTTTCTTTTTTTTAAACCCTGCTACGTACAGTAACCTAATTACAGAAAGTTTTTGTCTGTTATATACTTAACTTATAACATAGAGCAAAGTATTAATACGTTAGGAAAGGCTATTGTGCGAACTTTAATTTAGGTTTATTTAGTTTTTCCTAAAACCGGTTTCCCAGCGACTAGAGTACACCTTACAATCATAAATATACTTATATCTATAACTGAAGAACCGTCTACTCGTTGCTCTTTTACAAACAAATACTGTTTGATTTAGATCCACGATTACCCATTTCAATTACTATCATCTCTAGTAATATTACCATACCCTGAGGCATTAATCAAGCCAGATAAAGAGTTTCCTTTCTATCTTTGGTTACTAGAGCTTTAGGGCTTCCCTGGAATTTGGCTCTTTAACACAAAAGTGAGCAACCTACACCCACTTCTTATGTATAACATCAGCGGCTGTAACAATAAATCTTACGTGTGTTAACTCAGGAAGGATAACTCGGTTATCTACTTCTAACATTCTCAAACCTCCGTCCTCTAAATCTGATTCTGGAACTAAGTAAGAATCAAATTCTATAAACTCATTGTCTGTATTTAAGAAGTCGGGGTACTGGTAACTCCAGTATCATTGGTGACCCTCTGCTAGTACAGACATGGCTGGATCACTCACTTCATCCATTAGGTACAATAACTTAAAAGATGGGAATGCGATTAATATTAAGATTAAGGCTGGAGTAATTGTTCATATAAGTTCTATCAGTGTCGACTTGATAAGGCACCCCCATTATTCCGGGTTTATTTCTTATAGGTATTTGATTTCAACAAATCGTTTGCCTTGGCTTTATTTTATGCGAAGCGCCTTTTTTTTTAATAAATAATTTTATTATTCCGTATATAAATAGATTATCATTATAAAAAGGCGCTGCTTTGCACGCATAAAATTTACCACAGCAGCACATTTACAACTAATTTTTATGATAATAAACAATGAGGAGAAAAATTTAAGGCTGTGAAGCCGAAAATTTATATCTATCTTTAAATATCGCTCCTGATTTTAGATATTTTACAACAGTACTACCACTTATCCCTAAAAATATGCCAGCTCTTCTAGCTGAAACAAAACTTCCTATTAATTTAAAACCTTCAGGTAAACACTTTTCATATATATTTACAGGATTTCCGTGTTTTGCACTCATTAATAATTTAGTCCCTTCAGAAACTTTTCTGTTTAAGGCTTTTTGTCTTATTAGCTCTTTAGTTTGCTTTGTATGAGCTTTTCCGTATAAAGGATTAAGTTCACCTGTTCTTTTTAAACTCATAAGTTTTTTGGTTTCTTCACTCATAGAACGACCAAACCAGTAAGCCTTTTCTCCAGTACGTACACCCTTCATAGTTTTACTAATTTTATTTTTAGTTTCTTCGGAATGAGTAAAAATATAAACATATGCTCCTGCTTTTTTTAGTATATTATATACGGGATTTAATTTATCAAAATAGTACTGTTCTCTTAGGGTTAAATCGGATTTATTGCAATATTCTAATATAGTAAGAGAAAAACTAGAGTAACCGTGTTTTATTAAGGATCTACCTATTATTGAATTATTTAACCTTTTCAAATAAGAAGGATTAAAATAATTTAAAAACCTATTGTAAAGGTTTTTGGATTGTCCTATGTAGAAATCCTTTGTCACTTTATTTGTAAACATATAAATACCAGATTTACCTCTATTTTCTTCTATAATAATTTTTTTTAAAGAATCTACATCATTATAGACTATCATATTTTTATCTTCACTTAAAGGATTTTTAGAACAAACCCCTTTAGTGTCCGAGGTTTGATCTAAATTAGTTGATTTGCTGTAATACCTATAAGACATTTTTGACTTTATAACGAATAAATTTCGTCCCATCGAAGGTAACAAGAGTGTCTTTAAACATAAGTACTTTCATACTTAACCGGACTATATCTTACCATATACTTGGTTTTCACGTTTAGTCTCTGAGGATCCTACTAAGGTATTGGTATTTAATACCCATTGGTTTCCTGCTGATTGTCCATTGTTTCATCCTTTAAGATTTTCACCTGTAGATTATAGGTACTTAAGGCTTTAGGAATTACCAGCATTTAGTGAAATTAAATTAAACTCATAGTTATTCTAATACTATTTCATCTTTACTTAGACGAAAATTTATATCTATCTTTAAATACCGCTCCGGATTTCATATATTTTATAATAGTACTACCACTAATACTTAAAAATTTACCTGCTCTTCTCGCTGAAACAAAACTACCTATTAATTCAAACCCTTCTGATGAAAACTTTTCATATATATTTACTGGATTTCCACGCGGCGAAGCCTTACTCATTAATAATTTGGTCTCTTCAGAGAATTTTCTACCTAAGGCTTTTTGTCTTATTAGCTCTTTAGTACTATCACGATGAGATTTACCATATAAAGCATTAAGCTCGCCCGTTCTTTTTGAGCTCATAAGTTTCTTGGTTGCATCACTCATCGTACGACCATATCAGTAAGCAGGGGGGGGGGACTGACTATTTAGAGGAGAATTTATATCTATCCTTATAAATCGTCCCTGAATGAGTATATTTTATAACAGTACTTTTACTTAAATCTAAAAAAATAGCAGCTCTTCTTGCTGAAACAAAACTACCAATTAATTTAAATCCAGAAGAATCACATTTTTCGTATACATTAACAGGATTCCCTCTTGGTGAAGACATACTCATCTTTAATTTTGTATCTTCAGAGTGTTTTCTATCTAAGGCTTTTTTTCTGATTAATTCCTTAGTTTCCTCACTACGGTTAATTCCTTTTAAAGCCTTACTTATTTTTGCTTTAGCCTCTTCTGTAGGAGTATAACCTAAAAAGCTAGATGCAATTTTCAATATGTTATAATCGGGCTCTATATTATCTAAATAATATTGTTCTCTCTCATTTAACTCAGATTTTCCGCAATATTCCAATATAGTAAGAGAAAAAGAGGAATGACCATATTTCATTAATGCTCTACTAATAAGAAAACTTTTATTTTTTTCTAAATAATTAGGATTAAAATATACTTTTAATCTATTAGCTAGATCTACAGATTGCCCTATATAAATATCACCTGTAATTTTATTAGTTCACATATAAATACCAGATTTACCTTTGTTTTCTATTAAAATTAGTTTTTTTAAGTTGCAACTATCTTCGTAAAATATCGGATTTTTACCCAGGTTTTCAGCCAAGACTCTCGAACGAGAAGTATTAGGAATACCATTAGCATCAGGGCTACGACCAGAAAAATAAGTTCGTTTAGTAATCCTATTTATTCTAAAATTAGATAAGACGGGAAAGAAATAAACTCCTTTTAAAGCTTTACTAATCTTGTTTTTGGTTTCCTCAGACAAGATTAAACCTCTAGAACTACCACCAGCTACTTTTTGGATATTATATTTGGGATTAAGAGTATCAAAATAATATTGTTCTCTAACATCTAAGTCAGATTTATCACAATATTCTAAAATAGTTAGAGAAAAATTTGAATACCCATATTTTATTAAAGCTCTACTTATTACGAGTTCATTACGCCTATTTATATAACTTAGATTAAAATAGTTAAGAAATCTTTTACGAAGGTCAACGGATTGTCCCACGTAAATATCAGCAGTAACTTTATTAGTAAACATATAAATTCCAGCTTTACCGTCATTATCTTTTAAGATTGCCTTTTTCATAGAAAAGGCATCTTCATAAATTACTGCAGGAATAATTTGATCATCGCTATAATCATTACCATTAGAACTAGAGGTAGAATAAGCACGTACTTGCTTCGCACAAGAATAATAATTATCCCTTGGCTTTGCCAAAGGCTTTGCCAAAAGTAGGGGTAAGGAAAATATATATGAATTTAATAAATGGTTATTGTAATTAGAACACTTTTGAGTTGGCACACTTATACCGTGATTTAAATACTTATGTGAGATAGGTGAATTTACTGTTGTATAATTTCTTATAATAGAAATCAATATTCATCCTACACCAAATAAGATTATAACTAAATAGAACATTATGTTATCATGTAATTCAACTAAACCTTCCATTTGCGGTGTAGCACTATCTTGAAAATATAGACCCCAAGGTCTAGGCGTATCACAACTATTAAAAAAACTTAAATTAAATAAACTAAGCATATAATTTTTTTAAACTTTTTTTTTCTATTCTATAATTTTTTGTCTTTTTAGCTAATAGCATTAAAAATCTCAAGACTATAATAAGTTATATTAAAAGTATATTTAGTGCCTGTAAAAAAAAAAAGAAAAAANNAACGTTATATATATTTTATATATTAATAAAAAAGGCGCTGCTTTGCACGCATAAAAACTAGTAAATACTCTTAATATGCAAAAATAGAAACCTATGGACAGCATATACTGCATTACTGCAGTATAATAAAAGGCCAGCTAAAAAAAAAAGAAGGGGGTAAGGAGGTACGCATTCCACCTTCTAATTTATTTTCCGCCTGTAGAAGAGTTATTATTATCTTCTGATGAACAATCACCAGAATTATTATAAATATATGACCCTGGTAATTCTTTATAAGCTTCTATCTTATTCTCTTCTTCTCTCCCCAAATTTTTCTTGCTCCGCACCTTTTTTTTATAATTATAATTTAATTATTAAATAATAATTAAATTATTATTATAAAAAAAAGGTGCGGAGCAAGAAAAATAACTGCCTGCGTGCAAAGCAGCGCTTTAAAAAAAANNTTTTTTTTTTAGGTAAAAAAAAAGAAAAAAAAAAATAAGGAATCTATTTTTTATATATTTATTATTCTTATTTCAATTTTTTTTTTCTTTTTTTTAAATTGCTTTGCAAACAAACAAGTTTGTAATAAACTTGTTGAGGAGTAGGAGGGGAGAAAGGACAAAAAGATTATTTACTACTATAAAAGGATTATTTATGTCTTTTTCTTCTAATGATTTCGCTTTTCTCAAAAAGTCCTTGTAATTTTGAGTATAATAAAAGCTATTAGATTGATTCCATTTAGCCTTTATTACAAAAGGTTAGAAGATGTCTTAATTCTATTAGACTTATACGAGGTGTCATCACCAATATATGTTACCTGATCTAGATTTTTACTAGCAATCACATTATATTGTCTACTGTCTATTTTTAAAGCATTCTTCCCTAATTCAAATGCAAATCCTAAAGTTAAAGCTAAGAAAAACACAAGCATTATTACTAGACCATAAATACCATTAGTGTAAGCACTTACAACGTAAGGGTAAACTAACAGTATTTCCAGATCAAAAAGTAAAAACAAAAGCGCAAAAATGAAGAAAGAAATACTGAACTGAGTACGATTTTGTCCTAAAAAACTGTGAAATCCACATTCGAAAACCGAGTCTTTTTCTTGATACATAGCAATCAGATTTATCATACTAATAAACACATAAAAAATTTTTATTCCCAACAAAAAGCATGCTATCTAGCTTTATTCGTCTAAACTCTACCTGTATTCATACCGGCTTTTATATTACGTATTTTATTTAACCCTTCAGCAGTTAAATGAGTTTTATTTTGTACCAATTTAGCTGTTTTACTAAAGTCTTCAAAATCTTTAGCTTTAACACCGTGTAAAGGATATTTTTCAAAAAAAGGGATAATAATATCATTTAAAGAAGAAAATTTCGTTACTTTAAAATCAAAAGTGTTTCTATTTAAATTTACATTTCCGCATCCTAAATACTCAATTAAACTTTTCATTAAATACTCATCTCTAATATGTTGAGTAATGATAAAACTTAATTTAACTGCCTCACCTAATTTAGAAGTACTAGATTTAAAGATTGAAATATAAAAACAACCTTCAGCATCTACAAATCCAACTAATCAATTAGGATTCATAATTTTTGCCAATTTTGTTTCAGGTCTTAAAATAGCAGTTATTTCCTTTCCTTCATAGGCGGAGTCCAAGAAAGCTGCTTTAAACTATCAGATAAACCATTATTTAGTGTAGATTTTAAAGAGATAAGTTCAATTAATCCTTGTTTAGTTAAATGTTTTTTATTTCTAATTAATTCATAACTTGATTTAAATAATAAATAATCTGGATGTTTTTTAGTTATTAAGGGATGTTTATCAAAATGATCTATAATAACTGTTAAATCTTCCAAAGATTCCACACGGTATTGAATAGAATTATTAGCCATAAAATAAATATTACCTACTTTAAAAAAAGATTTTATATTTTTTAACAAGTTTATATCTTTTTCATTTAAACTAATAATAAATCTACATGCGGCTGTAAAAAAAAAAGAAAAAAAAAAGGAAACAAGAATAATAAATACATAAAAAATAGATTCNNAGATTCTAGCCTTTTTTTTTTCTTTTTTTTAAACGCAGTCATCCTAATTTATATTTATTATCTTTTATTATTGTAACAATAAAAGAACCTTCACCTAATTTTTTCCCCTTTTTTTTAATAATAATTTTATTACTATATAGGTAATAAACTTATAATTATAAAAAAAGGGGAAAAAATAAAGTGAATCCTGTTAAACTCTTCCTGTATTCATACCGGCTTTTATAGCACGTATTTGGTTTAATCCTTCAACAGTTAAATGACCTTTAACTTCTACAATCTTAGCAGCCTTAACAAAATCTAAGTAATCCCTATGCTTTATTCCTCGTAAAGGATAACTTTGGAAAAAAGGAATCACTTTTTCTTTAATTTCACTAAATTTACTTACAGTAAAATTAACCTCTCCAGATCTAGTTGAGGCCCTTTCAATCCTACCACACCCAAGGTAGTCAATCAATTTAGTTAATAAAGCCTCATCTCTTATATGTTGAGACATAGAGAAAACCAAGGTAACGTTAAAGCCTGTCGAATATCTTTTATTCTTTGCTAATTTAACCTAAAAAGAAGCCTCTCCACATACAAAACCTGCTAATCAGCTAGGGTCAGGGATATCTTGCCCACTTACAACTGGACGAGGTAGAGGTAGGACAGTAGGGAAGTTAATTTTTAATTTGTCAGATAATCCATTATTCATGGAAGCCTTAATACTTAGAATCTCGTGGATTCCTCCTATGCTAGATTGTGCTTGACCATCTAATAATAAATATATAGCTTGTCTAAACAAAAGGTAATCAGCCCTCTTTTGGCTTATTAAAGGATAGCTCTCAAAATGAGGTATAATCACATTGGTTATATCTTTTAATTTCCTAACCATATAAATAGCTGATTTTCCATTTTTGTTTAAATAGACATTACCTACTCCAAAAAAATTTTGTAATCCATACAATATGTCAATATCTTTTATATGTAAATGAATAGAAAAACTTGGTGTTACACCTCACCCAGTAAAAAAAAAGAAAAAAAAGTCAAGAACCTATTTTTTTATTTATAAATAAAAAAACAGATTCTTTATTTTTTTTTTTTTTTTAATACCCTGCTTGTGTATAGACCTGAATCATAAAACAACCTTCAGCATCTATAAACCCAGATATTCATTGCAGATTTAAATTTTTTTTTGCGCAAGGATTAATTGTTAACTCTAATTTAGACAAACTAGATAATACTGAATAGTTATTTATTGATGTCTTTATTAGATTAGAAGGGATTCTTACTTGATAATTTCTTTCGAAACCCATTAGAGTACACCTTAAATGCATTAACTTTTTGTGCTTTGCAAGAGCATGGTTAATGCATCAACTACCGTCTACTCGTTGCTCTTTTACAGTAAGAGGATTTATTATTTGGCTTGTGGGTATATTCAAATCTTTTACTGACTTAGATCCGCGATATCCCATTTCTCTTTCGATCATCTTCTGACTTGTTACCTTATTTATTTTGTAGTTCATGGAAATACAAAAGAAATCATCTGAGTAATTAGTTCAGCCACTAATAACCTTTCGATTATAGCTTGGTACCAGAAACTTTAGGGGGTCCCCGGAGTTTGATAGTTTTTCCCACTTGAGCGTATTCCTACAACGCTCAGCAGGATTATGTGGAGCAAAAATTAAATTAACAGCTAATAATATAACAGCTAATATAGGTATAAATACAAAAAAGAAAGTTGTAGTTGTCATTTAAGCGTTAAATAATATTAATGCTAATATATTAGCCATACTTAATCATTCTTGAGGGGTAAATATAAATAAAACTATTATTAAAGTTAATATAGATATTGTAATAGTTAAATAACTAGATAAAACAATGTTATTTAGTTTAAATGTTAATTTTTTAATTAACAAATTCTTTTTAATAATGCTACCGTGCAAGTTAATATTTTCTATTTCAGGGTTTATTTTATATTCAGGTTTATCAAAAAAAACTTGTTTTACTATATTTAGGTAGTAGACTGCACTTATTACACTTGTTAATATCCCCACTAAGGTTAGGAATACGTAACCACTGTCTAAAGCGGCACTTAAAACCATCTGTTTGGCAAAGAATCCTATTAAAGGTGGAATACCTACAAAAGAAAAGATTGTAATAGTTAAACTTAAAGCTAAGACAGGATTTATGTAAAAATAACCTCGCATTTGACTAATTAATTGTATCACTTCATCAAATTTACCATACAAATAAAAATTATAAATTATTAAAATTATAAGCAGTTACTAAATACCGAACCCCTATAAAAAAAAGAAAAAAAAATAGAAATAAGAATAATAAATATATAAAAAAGAAATTATCTTCTTTTTTTTTCTTTTTTTTAAACCCCCCCCTCTAAGGAGGGGGGCCCCCTAAAAAAAAAAGAAAAAAAATAAAGAATCTGTTTTTTATTTATAAATAAAAAATATAGGTTCTTTACTTTTTTTTCTTTTTTTTAAACTGGCCCCCCCCTCCCTCTCATCGAACGTAGTGATGAGAGGGGGAAGAGGGGGAGTAAAAAAAAAAGAAAAAAAAAATAAAGAACCTGTCTATTTATAAATAAAAAAATAAACAGGTACTTTACTTTTTTTTTCTTTTTTTTAAAGGGGCCCCCCCTAATCCGGAGGATAGGGGTACTTTCTTTACTAATCTTAAATAATAGCTTTAGGAAAGCCCATTCCTTACCTTTTTTTACTGCTTGCTTATTAAATTATTATAATAACTAATAGCAATCAAAGCCAGCCTGATAGAGGAAAGGTGGGGGGGGGGATACCAATAATTAGATGTCCCCTTTTTCTCCAGGGCCCCTCTACCACCTCAACTAGTTGAGGTGGAGCAGGGTAAAAAAAAAAGAAAAAAAAGTAAAGAACCTATTTTTTTTATTTATAAATAAAAAACAGATTCTTTATTTTTTTTCTTTTTTTTTAACTGAAGAGAGGAGGCCTACTTAATAATGCCTTCCCAAACTTCGTATACAAGAACAATAAAATTTACTTTATACCTTTTTGTCTTCATTTTGAACAATATAACGCACTAAAAATAAACCTTTATATAGACCACCTCTCTTCATAATATTATGAAGACTTCCTGCTGATGCTTTATACTCTGGATTTAACTCTCGAAGATAAAGAGCCACAGCATGAAGAGATGGGAAAACTTTTCCTTCATTAGTAACAGTGTTAATAAGCTCTGTAGATTTGGAAAGCTTTTCACGAACAATTTCTCTATAAGGAAGAAAATTTCTTGACGATTTTTCCATTATTTGATTTCTTACTTCACATGTAAGGGCTATCAAGGCTTTTGAACTTAACAAATTCTTAGAATATTCTTTTTCACTTAAAAGCTCATCCGAGATAAAAAATCTCTTTAAATATAGTTCTTTTGGAACAAATCTCCGTTTTAAGCCCAAGGCTTCGGTTAAAAGAGTACGACTATTGGCTTGATAGATTAATTCTTTTTTTTCTCCATCATACAGGAAAGTAATCTTTCGTGTTTTTTCAAAAACAGGTAGCATTAACTCCTTATCTATTTTATTACCTGCTGCAGAACCTGCAACTTTTAATCTATTATACGACGGGTTAAGCAAAAGAATGAAAATTTGCTCCAAACCTAATACTAAATTTCTAACTTCCTTTTTAAATTCAAATAAATTCAATTTAGATACTTCTACCTCTGCGCTTCGCAAGGGTGCGACCCTTTAATTTGGCTTTTAGGAAAGATCCCTTCTAGCTCACCCTCCGGTGTAAGGGTAGAGTGAAGCTTAGGGTAGATTTTATTTAAGAGTTCTTGACTAAGCACATATACTTCTAATCTAAAATTACTTAGTCCATACTTCTTTATCGCTAATTCTATTGGTCTCTTACCTAAAATTTTACCTTTCCTTAGGTAATCACTATTTATTCTGCTAGCCAAAGCTCCTGATGAACCTACATAACTTTCTCCTGTAATCTTGTTTATAAATAAGTATACACCTGGTTTATTATTAACCCCTCTCTTGGTTACACCCAACATATTCTGGAAATAAGCCTTCCCTTCCTTAGATAAAGGAAGTTCATCGAATTTTAAAGGTTGATCCCTTGTTAGCTTCATTAAAGTATAAAACGATTCCGACGATAACTTAAAATCTTTTATATGATTACATAAAATTGTGTTTATGAGTTTATAATCTAGATTAGCCTTAGCTAAGTCAGGATTAGGATATAGCTTAAAAAAGTTATTTACAATAAAGAAAGGATTATTAGCCGACTTATCAGAGTAAACTATTTGAAAAAAATCAGATGATTTACCTTTAGGATTATTGCTAGTGGAATATAATGACCCTGTAGAAAAATTGTATTTACCACCCATATTAATATACGCTTTTGGTTTGAAGACTAAAGAAAAAGGAGTTAACGGACTAATCAAGCTAAACGTATACCTTCTATAATAAATATAAGGGATAACTACTCTTTGAGTTATCTCTTGCTTAAGTAACACTTCATAAAATTTACCATTACAAATAAAGAAATCTAAAATAAAAGTAACTCCTAATCTTATTGCATAAATCTATTAGGTAATATAATCATTTTTGTATTGTATACAAAGTAGGTAAGTCTACCGTCGGTAAGTATTCAATATAAGCTTATTTCCTAACTCAAGGAGGTCTATACTCAGAGGTTGAATATATAAGCTTAAAGGTAGTTACTTCCGGATGTAGATATTTTTAATTGGTTAGGAGGGATTTTGACTAAAGATTTCTTTCGAAAATCTAGTAAGAGTACACCTTAAATACGGTATATATAAAAATTTACCGTATTAACAACCGTCTACTCGTTGCTCTTTTACAGTAATAAAAAATATAGCTCCTCTTTTCCTTTAACCTCCATCTAGGCAAGATGGATAATTTATAAGTTTTTTCTAATAAGAAAAACTATGCAAGCTAGAGCTCAGGGTTAATATTACTGACTTAGATCCGCGATAGCCCACACTTCTTTCGAAGGATTCCAAGGTTGTTACCTATCCCTTTTTATTTGATTTAAGGCTTGATTTTATAATCGTCCACCTCCTAAAATTTTCCTTCTTTTTAATGATAATAAAGCTATATACGCAATAATTAAATTATTTCCCCGGCCCTAAAAAAAAAAGAAAAAAAATAAAGAATCTGTGCGCAGCTGCGCAGCTGCGCAGCTGCGCAGCTGCGCAGCATTTTTATTTATAAATAAAAAAACCGCTTCGCAGTACTTGACTTTTTTTGCTTTTTTTTTAACGGCAAGCTTTTTATAAAAAAGAAAAAAATAAGGAAACAAGGAATCTATTTGGATAAATAGATATATACTTACCCTTATTTTTTTCTTTTTTATTTAAGGCCGTAAAAAAAAAAAAGAAAAAANNGTACTTTACTTTTTTTGCTTTTTTTTTAACGGGTAAAAAAAGGAAAGAAAATAATACAAATAAAAAGGATACATGAGTGATTAGTTCATCCATCGACAAGGTTTCCCTTACGACTTGGTACTTGGAGTTCAAGGGTGTCCCCGGAATTTGGTTGTTATACCCAATGAGGGGAGGGTTCCCTACAGCGCTTTAAAAAAAAGAAAAAAAAAAGGGCAAGAATCTATTTTTTATGTATTTATTATTCTTGTTTCCTTTTTTTTCTTTTTTTTTTAAGCGCTTCCCTCCCTTTTAGGTGAGTTGTTTTTATCAGCTAACTCTTTATATTCTTTATTATCATTTACATAATAATAAAGAGAGAAACCAATGCTTATTAAAATAATGAACGCATTTAAATTACTAATTGAGTATTGCATTAGGTAAAAGATAAACGCTTGAATAGACTCTATACTGTTAATACTTAACGCTAGTAATATAAAACCTAGATGACTGATAGTACTGTAAGCAAACAATCTTTTTATTCTTAATTGTGTTAAACCAAGTACTGTACCTATTACTAGTGAAAGTAAAGAGCTGACTAGTAAACCTGTAGTTCAATTGTATTGGAAAGAAAATAAAGAATTACTTGTATAATGTACTAATTCCAAGAAAAATATAAATATTGATATCTTGGCTACTATAGCTACAAAGGTTGTAACTATAGTTGGAATAGCGTCATACACATCCTCGGAAGTAAAATTTATCATACAAATTAGCTTAACAATTATATACAAAGACAATCTAAAATTATTAATTATCATATCTACCTTTATTCATTCCAGCCTTAATCAATTGAATTTCTTCAAATCCTTCCTTAGTAAGATGAGCTTTAGAATTAATAATCCCTGCAACCTTAACTCAATCTTCGAAATCTTTAGATTTAACACCAAGTATAGGATATTTAAGAAAAAAAGGTAAGATCTTTTCATGGATGTCGTTGAAAGTACGACATTTAAACTCCGCATAATCCTTATAAGAATAAAACTGCCCACAATCAAAGTAATCCGCTAAACATTTAATAAGAGGCAGATCACGGACATGTTGAGTTAAAACAAAAGCCAACTCAACACGACCCCCTGCATTATAATCCTTATCAACTCTCAACTTAACCATGAAAGAACCATCACCGGCAGCAAATCCTGCAATTCAACAAGGATGGAGTGGAAGTAACTTGTGTACATCAATTAAAGGTCTAGTCACAGGAACATAATCAGGAAAAGCTTCTTTCAATGCGGGAGTTAATCCTCTATTCATAGAAGCTCTAATATTAAGAATAGCTTTTAAACCTTCAGAAGTTAAATGTCCACCTTGCTTCATAATCATAACAACCTCTCTAAATAGAATATAATCCGCAAGTTTCTGAGAAACTAAAGGGTATTTATCGAAATGAGGAAGGATACCTGTAATAATTTGGTCTAAAGAACTGACCGTAAAATCACAACAACCATTTCTCTCTTTACTTACTCGACCTATACCCCCAAAAAAGCTTTTAATATCTTTTAACAGATTAACATCTCTTTTATGAAGATTGATAATAAAATTAGCTTCGATTTTTCAACCTGTTCTACTTTTAGTTGATTTACGTGCGATAATGGTGAAACATCCTTCTGCATCTGTAAATCCTGTAACAAACCAAGGTAGGCTAAGAAGAGAATATGCATTAAGGTTGTTACTATTTGTATAAAATCGTCTTTGCATAATTTGGTTAGAAGGGATTTTTACTAAACGGTTTCTCTCGAAATCTAATAGAGTACATCTTAAACAAGGGGACTGAAAAAAAAAGAAAAAAAATAAAGAATCTGTCTTTTTATTTATAAATAAAAAAATAGGTTCTTTACTTTTTTTTCTTTTTTTTAAAGCCCCATGTCAATTACCGTATACTCGTTGCTCTTTTATAGTTTGTGGTTTATTTAGAGATAAACTAGTGACTAAATTAGATCCGCGATAACCTACTCTCTTTTCAGAAGTCTTAAGGCTTGTTACCTTATTTTCTCGCTTATTTGGCAAATAAGCGAGAAAAAAACCTGAGTAATTACTTCAGCCACATATAGTTTCTCAACTATAGCTTGGTACCTTAAGTTCTAAGGTGTTCCCGGAATTTGGTAATTGGCCCCGCAAACATGATGACAATGTTTTTGATGATTTCCCAAATCATCTATCAGGGCTTCAAAAATGGAAAGGTGCAGCTGAAATTTTAAATAAGAACCCTGCACTCATTATTAACAGAGAAAAATTTATGTAGTAGGGTTTATATCAATACAAAATATTGTCTGCTGTAGTAGAGCCAACTGCGTGACCACTGTTCCCTATATCACTTAAACTAGTAATGACATATATACCATCTAATATAGTTGTACCAGAATTTGCATATAATAAAGCAGATCCTAAAAGGATAAAACAAGAGCTTAAACCCATGGTGACCAGATTTATCATACAAATGTTATGTAATAGAGCTGCGCAGTTAATTCTAATAATTTTATCTTCCTGTATTCATTCCTGCTTTTATAATCCGTATTTGTTCTAATCCTTCCCTTGTTAAATGCTGTTTTAATTTCATGATATTCGTCGCTCCGCGTAGACATTGCAAAAATCATAAAAATCTTTAGATTTTACTCCTAGGATAGGATATTTATTTAAAAATGGTATAACTTTGTCAGTCAGATCTAAAAATTTACTTACTCGATATCTATACACGTTAGTACCCTTAGAAACAGCCCCACAATCCAAAAAATTAATCAAACTTCTTATTAATAGTTCATCTCTGCTATGTTGAGTTATTTGCATTTCTAGTTGTACACCTTCCTGTAATTTATTCGTTGCAGATTTAGCTAAACCTACATAAAAACAACCTTCTGCTGAAACGAAACCTGATAATCAATTAGGATCTGTAACAGTTTTATCTAAGACTAAAGGTCGTTTAATCTGAATATCATTACTTGTCTTAGGAAAGGCTGCTTTCAACTCATCTGATAAACTTAGGTTCATTAAAGATTTAATTGCTACAATTTTTTCGGCGTAGCAGGTCCTGAAAGGGTTAAATGTTCTTTATTTAATACTAGATAATATGCTTCTTTAAAAAGTTGATAGTCAGCTAGTTTTTGGGTTATTAAAGGGTATTGATAAAAATGTTGGATAAGTTTGGCTAAATCTTTAGTGGACTGAACACGATACTGTGCTTTATTTAAATTATCTTTTAGATAAATATTACCTACACCTAGATAATTTCTAATCTGCTCCAAGATACCTTGATCCTTCAGATGTAAATAAATTTCAAATCCAAGTTTTACTTGTCAACCCACTTTGTTGTTGTTTTTGAAAATACCTACGGAGAAACTACTAAAAAAAAAAGAAAAAAAAAAGGAAACAAGAATAATAAATACATAAAAAATAGATTCTTGCCCTTTTTTTTTTCTTTTTTTTAAACACCATCTGTGAAACCGGTTAATCAGTTAGGATTAATTGTGTTAATATTCGGATTGTTAATAGCAGTACTTTGTTGAACTTTAGTTGTATAAAATCTCTCACTTCTGCACACTCTTATTTGGTTAGATAGGACTCTGGCTTGATAGTTTCTCTCGAAACCCATTAGAGTACACCTTAAATACTTTGGAAAGTACCTACTACCGTCTACTCGTTGCTCTTTTACAGCTACAGATTTTTGGCCCGTGAGAATTAGGATATCTGTAACTGACTTAGATCCGCGATAACCCATTGCACTTTCGATTATCTTCTGACTTATTACCTTATTTTCCGGTTATTCAGGACTAGGACGAAACCAGCAAAATAATCGAAAAAAAAACCTGAGTAATTAGTTCAGCCGCATTTAGTCTTTCGACTATAGCTTGGTACCAGAAGCTTTAGGGTGTCCCCGGAATTTGATAGTATGAGGCATAAAAGCAATGTCCTAAATTGCCGAACACCTAATAAAAAGTAGGTTAAACCACCGCTTGTGGCTAATTCTGAGTTTCTATACAATGTACTAAGTAAATATAACCCATAACTTTGCAGTTCTATGGATAAAAAGATAGAAACTAAATCACTAGTTGACACTAAGAATATTGCACCTGTTATAATAAATAATATAATTAACGAAGTAACTGGATTTATCATACAAATTCTAAACAATTAACTTTTAATCTATGCATACAACTATAACCTTATAATTTAACTAAAACCTGATTAACCTTTCTATTAACAAAATTACCTATTATACATTGCATCTTTAATAGTTTTTATTAATGTAACTCTAAAAAAAAAGAAAAAAAATAAAGAACCTATTTTTTTTTTTTATAAATAAAAAACAGGTTCTTTACTTTTTTTTCTTTTTTTTAAACTGGTGTTAAGTGCATTTTATTTTCTATTAATATAGACGCTTTTTTAAATCTCTCGAAATCTAATAGTTTTACTCCTGAAAGAGTATAATTTGTTAAGAATGGAATCAATTTTAGGTTAATATCATCCGTGCGAAGCACTGCTGATAATTCATTCAGCTGTTTCACGATTACTGGCTTCACTGATTCTACCACATTTTAAGTATTTAGCAAGTCTTTCTAGTAACTCTATATCTTTAATATGTTGACTTAAACTAAAAACTAGACTTACTGCGTACCCAGCTTTTCTTTTATCACTATTATAAAGAGAAATAAAGAAAGACCTAAAAAAAAAAAGCAAAAAAATAAAGAATCTGTGCGCAGCTGCGCAGCATTTTTATTTATAAATAAAAAAACCGCTTCGCAGTACTTTACTTTTTTTGCTTTTTTTTAAACGGCAGTTATAAATCCCGATAACCAATGAGGGTTAAAGTCAGAGGATATCTTAAATTCCGGTAGAATAGCAGGGATAATATCAGGAAATTCGGTTTTTATTATACCCGGTAACCCTTTGTTTAAAATAGCCCTTAGTGAGAAGATTTTTAGTAAACCCGTTAAGGAATTGTGTTCTCCTTTTTCCATAAGAAGAATTATTTTCTTAAATACCAAATAATCTTTTAATTTAGCAGTAGCTAAAGGATATTTGTCAAAATGAGGTAAGATATATTTTATTAAGTCTTTTGTAGAACCTACGGTATAATAAATTATCCCTCTTTTACTAGTATAAATCTTACCTACTTTAAAGAAAGCTTTAATTTGGACCAAAAGACCTAGATCTTTTTGATCTAACCCTATAGTTAATATGGGTTGAATTTTTTAGCCTATACCGGATTTTTTCTTAGCAATAGAAACAGCAAATGAACCATCCCCGTCTATAAACCCTGTTACGAACCAAGGGTTTAAACTACCTTCGTCTATAGTAGATAATTTTGGTTGGATATTATTATTATTTGAATTATTAGTTGTTGAATATTGCCGTTTATTTAGAATAGGATTAGATGGGATTCCAGGTCAGGTTATCCTTTCGGACCCTCTTAGAGTATACCTTAGATTCACTGGGCGTAGCCCAGTGGATCAACTACCGTCTACTCGTTGCTCTTTTACAGATATATAGCTATCTGATTTAGATCCGCGATATTCCATTATATTTTCAGATATCTTCTGACTTGTTTCCATACCTGAGTTATTAGTTCAGCCACCGCGGTATGATTCAACCAGATTTGGAACCAGAAGCTTTAGGAGGTCCCCGGAGTTTGGCAGTTTTCCCCATAATGTTGGCAATTTCCCAGATTGCCAGACAGGGTATTATATAGTCTGATTTAGATCCGCGATTGCCCATTTTGTTTTCACTCATCTTATGACTTGTTACCATACACGGGTAATTAATCCGTCCACTAATAGCTTTTCAGTTGTAGTTTGGTATCATAAGCTTTAGGGTGTCCCCGGAATTTGGCAGTTTATCCCTTATACATCTATTTTCCAGAGCACAGGGTATTCATAAATAAACCTTTTAAAAATATATATATCCTTTAACTCAAGTCCTCATTAAAGTTATATTATATTAATACTGCAAATTAACATATAAGTATCTTATTTCGGCGTGCATTATATGAAGTATTAGCTGGCAGTTTAAAAAAAAGAAAAAAAAGTAAAGAACCTGTTTTTTATTTATAAAAAAAAAAAATAGGTTCTTTATTTTTTTTCTTTTTTTTTTAGAGCGACTATTTTCTTCCAGTATTAATTCCATCCTTTATTGCCTTTAATTTATTATAACCTTCTTTAGTAAGATGAACCTTATCATTCATTAAAAATAGTGCAGCTTTAAAGTCATTAAAATCTAAAGATTTAGCTCCTTCTAGATTATATTTATCGAAGAAAGGAACCAGGTTTTGTTTTAATGCATTGAAATTTTTTATAGTTAATTCTACAGTATTGTCTCTTTCTGATCTTGCTACAAATCCTGAATTAAAAAAATCCTTTATTATATCTATAAGTTCAAAATCTCTCTTATTTTGGCTCAAAATAAATTTAAGACCTATCTCATAACCAGCCTTATATTTATCATTAAGGCGTAAATTTATATAGAAACAACCCTCAGCACAAACAAATCCAGAGACTCAATAAGGATTTAAATTATTTACTAACTTAACATCTGGTCTTACCACTGGTTTAATATCAGTAAATGTTTCAGCAACCCACCCCTTTAGCCCTAAGTTTAAAGAAGCTTTTAACGACATTATCTTTGATAGACCTTGATTAGTTAGGTGCTCTTTATTTTTTATAAGTAGCACGATTCCTTTAAATAACTCGTAATCAGCTTTCTTTTTAGATACTAAAGGGTAGTTCTCAAAATGTGGTATTACCTGATTTATTAAATCCTTTACAGAACTTACAATATAATGAACCCCAGACCCATCTTTTCGAACATGAATTTTTCCTACACCTCCGAGGGATTTCTGTATCTTTTCTAGAAGAGGTAGATCTTTACCATGTAATCCTATAGTAAACACAGGTTGTACTTTACATAGTAATTTACCTTTTATATCTTTGGATACTAGAATAGAAAATGAACCATCTCCATCTGTGAATCCCGTTAAGAATCAAGGTACCCCTATCCTCCGGATTAGGGGGGGCCCCACCCCT
>LLKJ01003625.1:0-11264 GCA_002242865.1 Clarireedia sp. CPB17
GGATGGATGGTTGGTTGGTTGAACATGGATTTATGGATTGATGGGTTGGATATGGATTGATGGATATGAATTGATGAATACTTGGTATTTTGGATAAATAATTGTAGTCCCTGTCGCTCCACGATCTAAATTCTAGCCAACCAAGTCGCACGGATGAGGTTGTCGCTGCTAGCTGATTGGTTGATACACATCTAGGGCGAGAACAGGGACTACAAATATTTATCCAAAATACCAAGTATGAATTGATGGATATGGATGGGTGGATAGAGGAGGGAGATGGACATAGACTTGGATATGATACTACGCTTTTACTTCCACCTTCCTAAATCAGGTCTATGTTGTGTTTTTTGTTTGCTTGCTTCTTTCCTTACTTTATCCTCTGCTGCTTGCTACTTGGTTGATGCTGATGGTGATGATAATGTTTGCGTCTGAATTCGGTTCTTATTCTTGTCCTTATACCTATTTGCTGCTAATCTTACTTACTACTACACCTACTACTCGTTACTATAGAGCTGTGCTGTACTGTGCTGTGCTGTGCTGTGATGTGATGTACTTATTCCTATTCCTATCCCTCGCTACTTCTACTACTGCGACTTGTTATATAGGGCTGTGCTGTGCTGTGCTGTACTTATACCTATATCTATCTACTACCCGTTACTTATACTTCTACTTATACTTCTACTCCTACTCCTTCTACTCCTCCTCCTTCTACTTATACTCCTCCTGCAACTCCTCACTACAGAGCTGTGCCTAGTATACTGTACTAGATAAAGAGCACTGGCGAGTAGGAGAAAGCGCTGGAGAGTGGGAGAGCGGAAGAAGAAGAGAGAAACGGGTTTTTGATTCGGGGTCGGTGGGTTAGTGGATTGGTTTGGATTGGTGGGTGATGGTTTGTGATTGGATTGGTGAACTGTTATATATATATATTACAAGGGATTTGTATTTGGTTGTTGGTTTGTTGGTTTGTTGGGTTGTTGATGTGGTTGTCTGGCTGTTTGGCTGAATAGTTAGTCTCAAAATATTGATCTAGCTATCTGGATATCTGGATATCTATCTAGCTATCCGGATATCTATCTATCTATTTATCTATTCATCTATCTACCCATCCATCCATTCATCCATCCACTTATCCATCCTTTTACTCATCCATCCATCCATCATTCTACCTATAAGAAAACCAACTCAAGCAGAAAGCAACTTAAGCAGGAAGCAACTTAAGCAGGAAGCGACCCAAACAAAGGGTAATCCAAGTAGAAACCAACTCAAGATCAAGGCCTGTCTATATAAAAGGCAGAATTCAAGAAGTAAAGCAATACCAGTAAAAGTTGGAAGTTATATAGAATCTAGTCAGATATAACCTAGATAGGAGGTAAGTACTAGATATTTAGAGTATTTGGGTTCTCTAACCGTGATTGTATTGCTTGGAGGTTCGTATAATATCACTTTTGTTCTATTTGTTGAGTTTGGATTGGGTTGAGTTGAGGGGAGTTGAGTTCAGTTCAGTTCAGTCCAGTCCACTCCAGTCCAGCTCCATTCGACAGTTGACGAACGAAGAAAGAGTATAATTCAGAGTAACATCTTTCGTTATCCATATAGAAGAAAGAAATAAAAGAGAATAATCAATCAAGGAGGATGAGAATTTTAATACAGTTGATCTATTTGCTTATTTACTATCCATGCTTGTAGATATCAAATTCGTATAACACATTATTCTTCATTACTCCGTTTCCTGCTCAGCGTATCAGGACAGAGACAGAAATTTCTGTCATGACTTCCTCAACCACCATCATCAATCTTATTAGCTATCCAATCCACGCGGAGAGCCACCAGATAATCACTGCTCAGCTCCTATCTCTTACTTTCAAAGTCTATCCGCCTTTCTCCCCCATCAACCTTCTTATGCCATACATCCACACGAAAAAGCACCAGGTAATCACTGCTCAGCCCCTGTCTCCTACTTCAAAGTCTGTTCGCCTTTCTCCCCCACCAGCTTTCTTATGCCATCCAGCCCACATAGAGAGCAACCAGCTTAATCACCGTTCAGTCCCCATCCTTATTCTCAAGGTCCATTCCCCATCTCAACTTTCATCCCGCCCATCATCTCCCCACCCATCATCCCCTCACCCAGTACTCATCTCAAACCTCACCAGCGCGCCATGATCTAACCCGGGCTCCATCTCCGACGGTCTACCCACCCCCTCCATCTCAAAGCGTCTCCACTCACAACAGCTTCCTTCATTTTCTCTCCTACCTTCATCTCCCCTGTCGATACGCTCCTTGTCCTTCCCCTCCTCTACGTCTTTTTTGAGACCCCGGCGTCGAGCGCGCAGAAGGAATGACATGCCAAGAATACAGGAAATCCCTACGACGACGAGGAGGACTCCGGCTGTGATGCCGATGGTGGGGCTCCTGGTGGCGGGAGAGGAGGGAGGAGTGGATATTGAGGATGTGGAGGTGGGAAGGGGGGCGAAAGTAGTGGGAGAAGTTGAGGTTGAAGATGTGGAGGTGCAGAGTGGAGTGCGAGTGGTTGGAGAGGTGGAGGTGGTGTTGTAGTTGTGGGGTTGAGATGTTGTGTAAGTTGATGCTGATGTTGTATTGTAATTTTGAGGAAATGTGGGTGTAGATAATGTGACTTGAGGGTCGGTTAGGAAAGTGTCAGTTGTGCTGGGGTGTCGCGTGAGTGGCGTGGCTAATGTCCAGTTTGAAGGATTGCGGTGCCGAAGGATGGCAGGTGCAGCTGGAGATGGAGCTTTTGGGGTGATTTGTGGCGACAGTAGTAGAGGCGCATAAGCGCTTGGTGCTAGCGTTGGATGACTTGATGTTGAGGATGAGGCAATTGAAGTAACGATCAGCGTCTTTCCAACAGCTGTTGACGATATGCAAAGTTTGCTATCCCCAGCTACATTGTCCGGATGTAGAGCATAACCACTGACGTCGGTTACTATTCTGCACTGCCAGTTCAAATGTCCTTGCTTACCTTGAAAAACAGCCGGCCAGAGCACTTACCCTAGAATCCTCCTCCGTGATAGAGAACTCGCTAAACATGATAGATCAAGTAATTAACCTTCAGGAGTCGCCCGTCTGCTCCAAAGGGGCCAATCTGTTACCGATACGACAGACGAGAACTCGCTCGTAAAGAACTTAGAAGATGCTGAGGTCTACTCCGGCCCGGTCGATGGCGACGCAACAACAAAGATACCGAGGTGGATTGAAGACACAGGAGCGGCCGAAAGCTTCGGCAATTGATGATTGATCGAAATCGTCGTTTTCTCCGAGGGATGTAAGACATACATAAAGGAATGAAATGCCATGATTGATATGGAGAAAGGAATCCGTGACTTTTCAAACATCTTCGAAATTGGCTTCGAAAGCTACTACACCCTCAATTCAAGAACGGCGATATGTGCGGATGAGGCGCGTCTGCATAAGCGATTCTCAATATCAGAACACGATGAGCTACCACATGATTTTGGTATGACAAGTTTGATAGTCGACAGGCGTTTGCTTATGCAAATGCCGAAGAACCTGTGGCGCATGTAGTATTTTAGATGCAAGCAAATCCTTGGGACGCAACCATTGCCCGGATCCGGGGCATAAGCGCTACCGAATGCTGCCCTGTAGTAAGCGAACGTCGTCAGTAATCTCTTCACCTTCCTTAGGATTCAATACTGGCACATTGTGGCATATGCATAGAATACTGTGTGGACGGAGTAGGAGTAAGAGTAATCGCCGAGAGTCGATAGGGTGGGACTGCCTATTTAGGATATTGTTCGGATTCTCCTATTCGATATATCGCCGATTAACCACTATCCGGCAGCCAAAAGTATAGATGATAGATATATCTTGATTCGGGTAGATAGATATATATGCTGATTCGGGGAGAGAGATACACAGTAATTCGAGGGATATATCCGTGAAACGGAGGTACTTCGACCATCAGACGTTTCTTCGATCAGCCTCATTTGTTATTGCAGCCGCATCTCGTGAACTCCACATCCCTATGCATGCATTGTTAACGACGAAGAGTTTCAACCGTAACCTGTAACCTCCACATTGCCCAGGATGGATTGATACGTACCTGCATCTGCTCCTCTTGCACCCTCAATATTCACGATGCATCTTCAAAACTGTCATACACGATGCATCTTCACAATCGTCGTGGACATCCTCCGTCATTAGGGCTAATACCATTGACGGTATTTCCGCATGCCCTAAGGATCACACGATGGAAGGTTGAGACAAATGATTGGTCGCAAGGAGTTGTGAAGGTGGCTTAGAGCAAAATGAGGCGCACGGTGTTCCCGAAGACATCGAGAAGATTTCCTTTTTTGGAGACTGTCTTGGCATAGGTCACGTGCGCATAGATGACAACTAGAGCTCTTCGCGAGGTCATCATGCGAGATTTTGGGAAACTGGCCCGTTTTGGAATTATCGAAGAAAGAGGAGCGTGCCTTTCCAGTCGATTTAGGCAAAGTGATGTCAGTGTGGGAGGGAACAACAGTCACTGCTGCTGTCCATCTCGGTGTTGTTCCGGGGAATCTGATAACTTCTTCCCATAGGAATATCTAAATTGCTACAAAAGGATATTTCGCAACTTTGCGACGCCAAGAAACAACCCAAACCAGCCAATTACATTTACTTCTCTTCGGGCCATACATTGTAACCGAATGTATCCTTCATGTTGACAAATCTTGTGTGTCGTTCATCAGCAACCTTGTTAACCGCCTCGAAATCCTCATCGCTCAAGGTAATCAATTTCGCATTGCTCGAGATCCTTCCAGGATTGCTGCTCTTTGGCAGAACCGCATATCCCCTCTTCAGCCCCCAGGCAATCAAGACCTGTGCCAATGAAACACCGTTCTTCTCTGCGATTGCGTTGAGCTCCTTGTTGGTTGAAACCTTCTCTCCCGTGCCAGGTACTTGATCCTGGCTTCCCAATGGCGAATATGCAACCGGCACAATCTGCTTAGAGAAGCAGTACGAGATGAGTTCTTTCTGTGGTAGGAAAGGATGGATTTCGATTTGGTTGACAGCAGGCTTAACTTCGGCATATGAGAGAAGTGCATCGAGTCCCTTCTCGGTCCAGTTTGAAACACCAATGGATTTGGCGAGCCCGGCCTTGTACAATTTCTCCATCGCTCTCCATGTTGGCTCGGGGTTCTCTGTCAATTCCTTCTTGATGATGTACTTTTACAGAGTTAGCAACAGATCTCTCCAGACCTGGGTTCTTGACCGGCTATGCGCATACCTTTCCATCAGCGCCAATCTTCACCGAATGATCTTCGTTCTTCTCGGCCGCAATTGGCCAGTGCACCAAAAATGCATCAACATAGTCAGTTTGTAGCTTCGCCAGCGAATCCTTTACACTCCATTCTACATCTTCTGGCTCGTGCAAGTGATTCCATACTTTTGTGGTAATGAATATGTCTGGTCTCTTTGCGCTTGGGTTGGCAGAAAGGAATTCCCTAATGCCGGATCCGACCTCCTCTTCGTTTTGGTAAAACCACGCACAGTCGAGGTGACGATATCCAGCATTCAGTGCTGCCACGACGGCCTTGTGTGTCTCGCCTTTGCTACCTTCGTTGGCAAACGTACCGAAACCAAGCGCTGGCATTTCGAGGCCATTGTTTAGCTTGATCATGGGACCGGTAACTGCTGGTGCTGCCATATTGAATGCTGTGAAGACTTAAGTGTATATGTTTTTATTGGAGGGGTAATGAGGGGCGCTGTTATTTTTCTCGATAAGGAATTTTGTAAGAACCTCTTCTTGTAGATGGTAAATGATATGAACAGGGCAAAATATTTTTCCTATTCTACTTTACTGGAGCAATATGTAAGTCCACTGTAGCAAGAGAAGGTTCTAGTTATGATCAAAAGTCTTCACGAGTTCTTTCCGGACAACTTGCATAACGTTGTCTTAATCTCAACAGACGGGTGGGATGACGTCCGGGACCGCTCAAAAGAATGGAGACGACCCACCCACTGCATGACAAGAGTCAGGGCGGCCGAGAGTCAGGGTCCGAACAGGTTAGGAGTCGAGGCAGTGTGTGTGTAGCCACTTTCTAAAGTGGCACGGAAGTAAGGCGGTACTTTTGGTAAGAAAAGGGGACCGAGGGGACATTGTCATAGGGCGGACCAGTCGTCGCTTACCTCACTCAGTAGTGGGAGAACGTAAGAAACTATGAAGTACTTGTAAAGAGACTTCTAGTGTCGGCTTCAGAAGGCGGCCAAGGCTGCGTGGCTACATAACGCAATGATGTTGGCCAGTCAGTCTATTTACATCCTTTGAAGTATCTACCAAGTACCTACCCAGTACCTAGTAGTACAAGTAGCCGGGATATGGTACAGGAGTGGTACAGCATTATCAGGAAACAGCATACAGCATACAGCATACAGCATACAGTACGACGTACTTTCATAGGCCATAAAGTACCGGTGTGTTTGAAACTTCACTCACTCAGTCTCAGCTGCAATGAAAACGCAAGGCTCTGATGTTTCTGCAAGCTAACCCTTTCGGCGACTGTGGCCCAATCGGCAGTCGGGCGTCGGGACAGGAGGCTGGCAAGATACGGCACAGTACAGTACCGGTGTGGAATGGCGCTGCTTACTAACACAGAAAGGTTTTCATTTCGTTTCCGTTCCATTGAGTAACCTTCAGGATCCTATACGATTCATTCCCCGACGATGGCAGGACTTGCCACAAACTACTCACGTTTCGATAATACGGACTGGGAGGTACGAAGCACAGTCGCCGTCAAGTCAAACGTACGAGTAATCGTGATGGGAACGGTAAAAACTGTGCGATTCATTGCCACTATTCTCACCCGTTCCTTACAAGCAAATGTCTAAGTGGTGGGTCTTGATGCGCAGATTCGAAAATGATCTGCTCTGTATGGTCAGATTTCCTTGCTTTTGCTCATGACATGGCAGGTTTTAGCCATTATGATGTGTGTGTAGTGGCGGTCAAAGTCTCATTCCCTGCGACGTTCATCGGAGCTTTACTTCCCAAACACCAAAATTTTATATTTGCCTCACGCCGAATGGATTATACCCACTGTTTAACCTTTTCGTAGGGAGACAAGCACTGATGAATGCGAACAATCCATGGATGGAGTCGATACTTCCTATGTGCTTGGGTCGGGCATACCACGGTGTCTTCCATCGCATACTTTTGTGAATCCTCTCCAACGTCATGCTGGGTCCTGTCTTACCCACCTCCAACTGCGAATAGAACTTTATCTGTTATCCGAAGACTCCGCTATTTTACCTTATCTGAAGCAGTATGCTACCAAAGCATGCAGAACTGTGGAAAAACTGTGCAAAAACTGGAAACCTAAGCTCTTGCTGTTCAGACGTAATGCCATCTTGGACAACTTGGGATGATACTAGGCTCCGCTTTTGATACAAACTTTTTCCAGCCCGGCTAACCCCTACTCATCCCACTACCACGTTGTTTCAGACCCGGCAATTGGCCGGTGTGCTGGTGGACCTTTCACAACACCTTGCGGGTACCTGAGAAGACATCTCACTCAGAGTCAAGCACGATGATTTCACTCTTTTCGTGCTTGATAGCTCTACACGGTGATGCTATTCTGTTACCTTCCTACTAATTCTCTAGCTTGCTTTGGATTATTTCGTTTTTGAATATATACAGCTGAGCCCCGCACAAGCTCTCCCTCTTTCTTCCCATATCTCTCATACTTTCTACTCACTCATCAGAAGCCTCTGCCCTTCAGATTGTCTTTTCATACACCATTTGCAACTTTCTTTAACACCAAGTTTTCACGCCTCTTACAATATCAAAATGCCTTCTGCCGAAGAACAAACTGCCTCTGGCACCAATAACCTCCAGAAGGTTACCAGCAATGGCTCTAATAATGCCTCAGGATACACTCACACTTTGGCTGTTCCCGGTGAAGATGGAAACGGACCTATTGAAGTTCCAGCCTCTAGATCATCCATTGCAGAGACTGATGCCTTGATGCATTCATTGAGCCTTGAGAACAAAGTCAATGGACGAAGAGGCTCCCGCAACAGCTTCGGCGCCTCTCTGCCCATTCCTCGAGCAAAGCGTCAATCCCGCCTTTCTTCGGTCGTCAACTCAGACAGACCTACACGACCAGGAATGCCAGCTATCCAACCCACCCGCGAAATCCTGTCCTCTCAAGTTCAAGATATCGCTAAAGCGAAGACTCAAGCAGCAAAGAATATGGCCTTTGCTTTCGATATTGATGGTGTCCTCGTCCACGGAGACCGTCTTATCCCCGAAGGAAAGAGAGCACTTGAGATCCTTAACGGTGACAACGAGCTTGGTATCAAGATCCCACACATCTTCTTGACCAACGGATCCGGAAAGCCAGAAACCGCTCGTTGCGAGCAACTCTCCAGAATTCTCGGTAACCCTGTCTCCACTGAGCAATTCATCCAATCCCACACCCCTATGTCTGCCTTGGCGGAATACTATGACACTGTCTTAGTCGTTGGTGGTGAAAACTACCAATGTCGGGATGTAGCCAAACTTTACGGCTTCAAGGACATTATCGTGCCTAATGACATTGTCGCTTCGGTCCCAACCATCTCTCCATTGAAGGAATTCTTCACTGCCGAGCAGAGAGCTACCTCCACCCCAAGAGATTTCAGCAAGGTTAAGATCGATGCTATCCTCGTCTTCTCTGATTCCCGAGACTATGCCACCGATCTTCAAATTATCATGGATCTCCTCCAATCTGAAGATGGTGTTCTCGGCACTCGCGCTAAGGACCCAGTCTCTCAGCGCATTCCTATCTACTTCTCACAAGGAGATCTCCTTTGCCCAACTGAACATCCCACCCCACGTATGTCCCAAGGTACATTCCGTATCGCTCTGGAAGCTATCTACAAGTCCATCACCGGTGTTGAGCTTGAGCGTGTCGTCTACGGAAAGCCCGAAACCGCAACCTACAAGTACGCCGACGAGATCATGGCTTCCTGGATGGAGACCATCCACGGCGAGGAGAAGCTACCAAAGAACATCTACATGGTCGGTGACAACCCTGCCTCCGACATTATCGGAGGTAACAACTACGGTTGGAACACTTGCTTGGTCCGCACTGGTGTGTTCCAAGGTGGTGAGAACGATGAGGAGAACCCAGCCAACTTCGGCGTCTTCAAGAACGTCTTGGAGGCCGTCCAGACTGCTTTGAAGAAGGAGCTTGGCGAGGACTTCAGATTCAACTGGAGCGACTCGATGAACCCTGTCGTTGGTGATACTTCTGCCAGCGCCATCGAGTAAATGCTCTATCATGACGAAAACGAATCTCTTTTAGCTTTTATTGTCGTATTGCCTAGCATATTACAGGATGCTTTTGGGATGGATTTATCGTTTCGTAGGATCGAAACAGGAGAGAATGGGGGTTTGCTTGTAATTTCAGCATAGGTGCTCGTTAGAGATGGGTATTGGCGTTAATTGTCTATAGACTGCATCGCTCGACAGAGCTTGATGTTCAAAATTTGAATTTATATTGTTAACTCCGTCGCTTAGCTGGTCGATATTGCAACTGTTACCTGTGACTTGATCTTTTCGTACGTCGACGATCTTCCGGTCTGTACATACTTAGCGTTCCACTAAGTAGCCGCCTGTCTCGGCGTCGCGTCACCTCCCCTCTTATTAGCTTTCTGTACTACTAAACGTAATTGGGTGAGCGGGGAGTCAGGCGCTCTCTTTGAAGCTTGATTTTGGTCTCTACCCCGCACTTGCACTACATAAACGCTACAGTATAAAATATACGATTTTTACAGATAATGTGCTGCAGGATTTGACCTTTATCTTTCAGCAATGAAAAATATCTCATCATGTCTTCTATATCTACCCAAACAGTTGACAAATTGAAGCAGACGGTCCAGAATGCTTGCAAAGACCAAGAGAAAGGTATACCA
This sequence comes from Clarireedia sp. CPB17, assembly GCA_002242865.1. Taxonomy (NCBI): domain Eukaryota; kingdom Fungi; phylum Ascomycota; class Leotiomycetes; order Helotiales; family Rutstroemiaceae; genus Clarireedia; species Clarireedia sp. CPB17. The sequence goes on from LLKJ01003625.1 coordinate 9,916, forward strand.
GGTGTAACCGTAGTAGTTGTCAATAGAGATGGCAAGGAGTTGTTCGCACATGCTTCGGGGAAGAAAGGGATTGGTTCGGATGAGGATATGACACTTGATAGTGTTTTTTGGGTTAGTCATTCATTCAAATTCCCAAGTCACTGGAGAAGATCTAACAACGAATAGATCGCATCATGTACCAAGATGATCACGGGAATTGCAGCAATGCAGTTGGTCGAGCAGGGAAAATTAGAATTGGATAATGCGGAGCAGGTTGAGAAGATTGCTCCGGAGTTGAAGGATGTGAAGGTGTTAGAAAAGGGAGGAAAGCTGGTGGACAAGAAAACGAGGATTACATTGAGGATGTTGCTAACTCATACTGGTGAGTTCTTGATGGGGGCTGGGAGAGATGTACAACATCTGACGGGTGACTGTAGCTGGTTTTGGATATGCATTCTTCCATGAGGGATTGAGAGATTACAACAAGGGCATCGGCTACGACGAATTCTCGGGAAAATTCTACGATATCAATCAACCTCTAGTCCAACAACCTGGAGAAGGTTGGCAGTACGGTGTAAGTCTCTTTCTTTACTTCTACCCATATTCAAGCAGACTACTAAAATCACAAAGGTTGGTATCGACTGGGCGGGTATCATCATTGAACGAGTCTCAGGCCTCACTCTCAACACATATTTCCACAAACATATCTTTGAACCCCTCGGTCTAAAGAACATATCCATGCTACCTACCACCTCAATGAAGAACAACCTCGCGCACATGAACTACCGCGATCCTGTGGATGGAAAACTGAAGCCATCCGATCACATCTTGCGCAGTGGACTCTTAGCCGACAAAGACACCGAATTCTTAAACAGCGGTGGAGCGGGATGTTTTGCCAACCCTAGAGATTACGTTCGTAAGTTTCTTCCCACACGCCTGCCCAGTTTCATCCCCATCAACTCAAGCTAACCACCCACCCACCACACCAGAAATCCTCGCCACCCTCCTCAACGACGGCACCTCCCCACTCACGCAAGCACGCATCCTCTCCCCCAAAACCACGGCCCTCATGTTCGAGAACCAAATCCCCTCCTTCCCCAACTTTGCACGCACACCCATCCCCGCATCTAAACCACACCTCACAAACGCAATACCGGAACTGTATTCGATCGAGGATAAAAAACCGCAGGGCTGGGGTCTGACGTTCATGTTGACGGGGGGAGCGACGGGGAGAAGCGAGGGTACGGCGCATTGGGCGGGTATTGCGAATCTGTGGTGGTGGTGTGATAGAGAGAAGGGGGTTGCGGGGATGATTGCTAGTCAGGTTTTGCCGTTTGGGGATGGGGAGGTGGTGGGCTTGTGGAGTAAGG
>LLKJ01003626.1:0-10867 GCA_002242865.1 Clarireedia sp. CPB17
GGTTTTTGTGAGGGGGATGGATGTGATGGGGTGGTGAGATGGTGATGGGGTGCTGGGGGCAGTAAGGAAGAGGATGGAGGTTAGAGATGAATGGATGATGACCGCGAGAGAGTGTGTAGGAAGTGGAGGATGCGATGATGGACGGTGGAGTAATCAAGCGATACAAGAGACTGAGCCATTGTATTGGAAGTAAAAGAGTGAGTAGAGAGTGCAGTGATGATTACATGCGTATTCGTAGTAGTTTCCTTTTCATGTACTTATGTTTCGTTTCTCATATTCAGCAAAGACAGATTTGGACTACAGCTTTAAGATACAAATCTAGCACGAAGAAGGCTCAGGGAAGTTCTGTTTGAAGACAGCGCGAGAGGACTAGTTGGTCGAAAGAGAGAGAGAGAAGACTACTTCTCTAAGATATGGAGACGAGGCTACTAGGTTGTCGAGTTACGGTGGGATGATATATTGTGCGATCAGGGAGTTAGGAGATGCATATGCTGGTGATAGTAATTTCAATGTATACATACAAGATAGAGAATCATTTCGAGCAACTGAATGACTACGATCTTGTCAAACGCGATACTTCATCGCTCGTGGCTGATGGATGGTATGCGGGAAGATATGTGGTTACATTCCATACAGGAGTACATTACGCACCAGACGACTACCTAACTAAGGCATCCATCACTCATGCGTTTGCTTAAGGCATCCCACTTGATGCATATCCTACTTACACTATCCTCCATAACCCCACCGTCTTCCTAGTTCTTTTTCCTATTCAAGCAATATATACCTAGGGTAGGCAACAGCCAAAACCCCAAGACCAACCCCTAAAGACCACGACGACTACTCGCACATCCATACCCATACGAATTACTCATCCAGAAGTACTCACCAATCTAGCCGCAGAATTCTACTTATGTCCTAGTCTAGTCATCCATCCATCGCCAAGCTATGCGTGCGTCAACCTCCTAAGCGAAAAACAAAGTCACACACACACACACACATGTCTGTCCGGGCAAGGCACCCGCGACCTAGAGTTTGCCTACCGCCGATCCCATCTACTGCAACCATTATGCTTGCGATGAATAGCCGGCACTCGCTGCGCCATCTTAACATCGTGACGTGAAAACCCACCAAGTGCCGTCCGGTACCGGCACTCGTACTGAGCCGGACCCCAAATGAGTCAACCATCGTAATCGTCATCTCCGATGGCTGTATCCATGGTATTTGAAAAGTATCTTGCAGAGCTTTCCGCCTGATACGACGGTAAAAAATACTTTTCCCTTGGCCGTCGCCTCCCTCGTTCCCCGCGCCCTGCTGATGACGAATGCCTTCATCGGATATAGTATCGGTGATGTGAGAGAGGCCGATCGGAGACGAATGAGCTTGGTTGTTTCTTGTATCTTACCGAGACGAAAAGAAACGAAACGGAATGCACGTCGGCTATGTATGTATGAGTGCACGTACATCTGTATGTATGTACTTAACGAAGCTGACAGATCAAAATCGGTCAGCATATTTGAAATGGGCTTTTGCTGATAGGCTCTATGTCTGAGCGCGTGCTCTGTATAACATAATATAATCAGCAATCCTACATATGAGGAGGACACGTGGGATGCTGTGCGGATGGGAGATCCGTCTGGACTGAGATGAGATGTTGCGTGGATGATTTAGAGTTTTTTTTTTTCCGACGAGCTTACCTCACCTCACTTAACTTATTTACATACAGGTTGCGCCCGCTGACTGTATGCGATGCGATGGATGGAGTGGGATCCGATCCGATCCGATCTCCGGGATGAAAGGGAATCAATGCGATCGCGATGTGGTATTCCGGAATGTTGGCGGTGGATGAAAGGGGAGATGAGATGGATGTGGAAGGAGGAGGCGACGGTCTGTGAGGGTGAGGTGAGGTGAAATGAGATGCTGTTCTCACCCCTCATTCATTCACTTGCAGGATTTCACTCAACCAATTCGCTTGCCCCTACCAGCTATGTATGCGAGTGACATGACTCTCGGATTCTGTATGTCTGCTTTATCGCCAGATATGTACATGTACAAGCACATGACTGGGCGAGACCGAATCGATACAATGCACCAGAGGACAAATACTACTCGCGTAAAGTATCCTATCTGTACCAAACAACCATTTGTATGGTACAGTATGCAGCATGTACAACGCACTCACTCACCACCACATAGATCCCTCACCCCCCTCCATCCCTAACCCGCTCTCTGCGGAAACATCCCGTTCCACCCCTCCCGCGTTGTTCGTCCACCCATCCACCCACCCACTCGGTCACGAATCATGACCTTACTGTAGCCTCGGTTTCGGCAGCGTAGCACGCGAAGCGGCTCGCTGCATCAAGTACCGACTTCAAAAGCCACGAGGCGTGGTATGTGCACTGCAGCAAGCTAACTGCTGTCCAGTCCTGTCCTGTATGCTGCCTCCCCGCCGCCGCGCAGTCGGTTCCGATCCACTTGGGAAGGTGCAAGCGGCATGGCAAAAGCATGGCAGAGCGGTGTAAGAAAGCTACTAAGAACCGTATGAGTAATGGAATGGGTTTTTCTTTGCTGCTGCTGTGTCATGGTGTCGGGGATTGATGGAGGTTTCGGGAATTGAGTTGGTGGTTTTTCGGATATAACTGTATTCCAAAAAAAAGGGGGGGAAAAGGAAGGGAAAGTAAAAAAAAGGAGGGGATGGATGGCGAACCGACACGATGGCAACGAAACGGCGGCTAAGAACGATATTTGGTAACTTTACCTACCGTGCATGTACACAGTACAGTATGTCTTGTTCCTGGATCCAGGCTACAGCTGGCTCGAAAGGATAAAATGAAATTTTATATGACTTGCATGTTTGTGATAGATACAGTGCGTCGTACAGACTATACAAACTCACTCCTGTCACGCCGCGCATTTTGCTTATGCGGTCTAGTCCCCCTCGCAAGTAAGTGTGGTCTGATACAAACCATTTCGCAGTATCATATTTTCGTGAGCAGTGATGTCAACCAATATACCAAAAAGCAAAATACAAATGTGAGTAATCGGCACACGACCCAAGCCCATCACTCTCACATCCAAGCTTCTTCCTTTTCTCACTAACGATAAATCAATGTCTCACGCGCTTCTCGGTGAGGCCCGAAGAAAAAGGATTTATTAAAACGGTTCGTTCGAACTAGGAAAGCAGGAACCTCGGGATATCGGGATTCTGTCTAGTCCATTCTGGCGGCGCCAATGCCGGCGCCAATCGAATTAAATCCAGTCTACTTGGAGCAGCAGTTGCTGTTGATTTGGCATGTTTCGACGTTGTTGAATACCCCCACCTGGACTAGTGGGATTGCTGGGAAAGGACGACCTAAAGTAGGGCGAATTCATTCTAGAGGATCGTTTCTACTATCTGGGTATGCTATGTGATTCCGAAAGGGGATGTAGTCTAAGCATCAGAATAAGTAAGACACGTAGGTTCGTGACGCCAAACTAGCAATCTCATACAATACAGTAGTCAGGGGAGAGATGAGGCGAAGTGAAGATACAGTACAGTAGCAACGATGGGGTTACGATCCCAACCACAACTCAATTTTTCCATCAGGGATTGTGGAACGATCGGAGAAGCAGGAGGAAGGGAAAAGGCTTCTAGAAGGCTTCTAGAAGGATGGAGTTAATTAAAAAAAATCCTTCCTTTCGTTCCATCATAATGAAATCTGGATGGTGATTGGAAAGCAGATGCGACTTTTATGGAGACCTGATGTCGGAGATTATTTCAGACATTTTTACCTCAGGATCCTATACCTGGAACTGCGACTAGACGGGGCCTGCCTGCCCCAGCCAGCAGGGAGAGCGAACCATGGGCAATGACATGATGGTAATGATGACTGTTTGATGGGTGACGATGATAATAATGATGTGCTTGTTGTCTCGTTTTGTCTCGCCTTAGAGTATTTTTTTTTTTCATGGTTCGTCTCCGGGATTAAGTTTGTTTGGTATGAGCAATCCGAGATTATTTTAAGTAAGAAATTGACTTTTTCTGGGCTTGGAGAACGAGAATATGGAGCTCAAGGTTTTACCAGCGAGCAAAGCTGGGGAATGGTTTGATGATATGATACGACAATGGCGGTAGCTATGATGTAGTTGGTGTCTAATACGAAAGCTGGATCATCACGAGGACAAAGGGTTTGAAAGGGGGCGGAGAAGGTCCTAGACTCCTAATACTTTACTGCTGATCTACGAGTATTAGCTGGTGCAATCTCCGACTTTTGATACTTGGTATTGAAACCAGCTTCAATTTGTCCTATGGGTGAAGAGGCCTCTGTCGCATAATATTTCCACATTGGTTGCACATTGGGGTTTCCCCTCCAAAGATTAGAAGTTACCGAGTAGGCAGGGGAGGAGGTCCGTTGTGAAACTTCCCGAGGTACCGTGGTTGTTGTAGCTAATAGCCGAAGCGACTGGGGGCGTAAAGATAGAGAGAGGCAGACAGGGCTTTGAAGTTAGTACAGTAGCAAGCAGCACCGTGTAACAGCTGGTTGGTGATAGGTTATTGTATAGCGTAATCCCCATCATGGGTTACATAATTCCATGCAGTAACACTCCAGCCATATATCGCTACGTCGGTATTTTCGGCGTTCGGCTTGGGTACCTCCTACCTAGCCAGGAAGGTCGAGTAGAGAGAGCTATGTGACGGCCAAGCGGTGCAGTAGCAAATTCGCCTCTTTGCATTATCATATTGCGGTTACGTGATGTGAATTGGAATTGTGACAAGCAATATGCAAAGAAGGGCAGTCAGTATGTAGGTAATTGTACGAGTAGACGCAGTGTATCTGCGACAAGAAAAACTGAATAGCACATGGGTATGAAAATGCATGTTTGATGCACAGCATACAAGTTAGAACTAAGTCCGATAATGCACGCGATGTGCGATGTGAAATGTGGGATGTTTGTTCACAATACGGCACTGGCTGTGTTCAGCACGGCAGATGGATTGATACGACTATACGACCCAGAATATACTCTACTATGTCAAAGTGCCGACATACGAGAATGTTGGGGAAGGGGCCCCCAATTGTGCGAGGTTGCGAGGGCGACGGTTCAGAGTAGGGAATACGTAGTCGTCCATGAGCAAGGCGGAAGGAAGAGTGATTGCTATTACACACGATAAAGTGGTAAAATTCGTGTGGATCGTGTTCTGGCGCTGAGTTCTGCGCTTCTGCGTTTTGTGTTTGTGGGGACGACGTGAACGATACCGAAATGTTTCACTACGTTTGGCTTCAAACCTGACGAGAAGGGTAGAAAGGAAAAGAAAAGAGAATCTGCATCAGGACTAGTGCGCAGTTAAAATACTATACCCGGGTACATCGTATGTCCGGTGCGATCCAATTTTCTGCGTATGCCATGTGGGTTGTGTTTCTTTCAAGGTTCACCAAATTACCAAGGCTCGTCAAAAGATCCCAAGCTTTTTCGTCTACAACTTCTGAAAGGAGTAACCAACTTACGATAGCCCCCATTTGATTGGTCCAGTAGATTGAGATCGGTAGCTCCGTGATCAAAGGAGATAAGAAGTTAAGAATAGGGTGGACGGAGGTCGATCGGAAAACGCAAGGCTGAGACAGTGCCTCGTGCAAATGATCTGAACTGTACGGCATTTGAGCAGTTGCAGAGGAATATACTTTTATTATACTTTATGCATGACTTCATCGCAGCTTGCGTTTCTTGGTGGGTTGAAATTAGGTTTTTGGGTTTTCAGCTACGTAATGTTTCAGTCACTATGGTCGTAAGGTTAACGGCAGTGATGTCGGGTGAAGCAAACGACGTGTGGCTATCTCGTGGCATCGTAGCATGGTGGCATGGTGGCATGGTGGCATGGCTACTCGTGGCTACTCGTGGCTACTCATGGCTCTTCCCGGCTTCTCGTTCGCAGTCTTCCCCACGTTTCCTTCACAACCACACGCTTTAGGTACGGACCGTACAGTAAGTACTCTGTACTTACTGTACTTACTGTACAGCACAGCACAGTGTGGTGTGTTTTCCACATGGGCCTTACCAATCTTCCACAAACCCTTGGTGGGAGCGCCTAATAGAAAGTTGGTGCAGTCATTCGCGACGTTGAACTCTGTCGATCAGTTATTTCTTTTTCCTTAATTGAGTGGCGGATGGAACCTTTTATACCCCCCCACCATGCAGCACAAGAACACACACAAAATACGAAGCACGATATGGGAAGAGATATCACATTGACGTCGCCCGACTTATCTCAGACCATCCACTTTTGTGACACTCCAGGTATAAAAGTGACAAAGAAAAATCATAACTACCTGCCGTACTGCACAGCGATTATTCCGTGCACTCGCCACATCCGCCGATATTATTATTTTGTGCCGGCACCACTATACCCAATGAAGTGACCGTGAGTGGACGCTAGGTTTATCTCGGAAGAACATATCCTCTGGAGCTACTTCTCCAAATTATCCCCACTAATCACGACTCAGACTCACGGCACTAACTAAACTGCAAAGTAAAAAAAAATAGATGGTTTTCCCCACTGGTTATATCATATTTTTTTTGGATCAGACATTGGCCGGTACTAAATTCGGGAAGCTCCTGTCGTTATCCCTGAGAAAACGTGGCAGAGAAAACGTGGGAGCCCACTTTTCGATGCCCGCTGAAGGCGTTTCTAGGAACTTTTCAACCAGAGGTCTCAGAAGGAGAAAAGGTTCCTATCTGCGAAGAATCCTTCCTCCCTATCTCCTATCTCTATTTGCCGCAATTATTGCACTTTTTCCCTCGCTGTCGTATTTCCTCGAGACGGATCCATCTGGATCCTCATTGCCAATGGTCCAATGGAAAATCCCTTCCTCATCCTCCCCCCTCCGTTGAAAAGTGGAATGAACGAAGCACAAAAACTCATTCATACACATCAAATCATTAAATGGGTCTTCATACCTTAGTACTAGCTAGTCTTGCGACAAAAGTTGGAGAAGCTACCCTTAGAAATTTGCTGTGTCTACAGCAGATGTTAGGTCTGTGCAGCAATATCCTTACATCGATGTATGAGAGCATAGCGAATGGTGTACATTATCAAAATACGAGATCCGGAGAAGGGTAAAAGGAGAGTATATTTCGTACAGAACACATTGACCAGGGTGATAAATGCCGAATTCACATCTCCTTCTGCATGCCAATAGCATTCAGTCCTTTGCATCTGTGAGAAAGGATACCCAACATTTATCCATCCCAGTTGACTCCACAGACCTGCATTACTATGCATTACTATGCCGAGACGCGGCCCCTGCCTCTCCTCTCGTCCTCCAGCTTGGCGGTGATGTGATGGGGACTACATCCCTAGTATCCAATATTTGACTAGTATCAATATCTGAGCCGTTGACCGAACAGCCAAAAAGCACGCACATGTGCACTTGCTCGGGTTCTCGTAAGTCTCTGAACTGACCGCCAACCCACGCTTCCCCTCTCAACATCAACGGACAATATCGAGCCCCATCGGATTATTGATCGGCGTACCTTTGCCGCCCCTCGGCAACGGAATTTCCCACACCGCTTCTCGAAACGTTGGCTGTCAAAGAACAGGGGTCGCCAGACAGCAGATTTTTCAGCCTTCCGGGGCAGCGAGAAAGGGGATGCGAAGCGTCAAACACAGCATTGGCAACGGAGCGTCATGATATTCATGCGATATCGAGCCTATGGCCCTACCCGGCTTCTAGAACTTTTATAGAAATCGGATCGTTTAGGCCAACCAGGCAACCAGATCGCGTTACCAATGTCTGGACGAGTTGGTGTTTGGAGTTTGATTCGATGGTTCGGAATTATACTTATGCTTTACGCTTTACAGCGTACAGTAGGTGAAATGACGCAAGGATCACTGGATGAACCATTTCTCTTGAGCCTATTTTACAATACATATGCTCTAACTGCAGCGCAGCGCAGCACTGATCCTGAACCGCTACAGTCCGATGACTGTTATTGCATTACTGTCTCAACCCTTATTGGCGAAACGAGTCCTGCTGCCACTGGTAACCCATCCACGTTTCAATCTCGGGAAGAACATTGATATTGGTGGCGGTCTGAGTAAATGATGGACACATCTAGCGAAATCAAGCATGTATCCAGTTTCCATGTACGTCGAAAAAAGCATGGCTTCCAAGACATCTGCAAAGCATCGCTTGCACTGAGACAGCATTTTGCAACGGCTGACGGACGGACGATCTTTGCGACATTGGGCATTTGACATTCTGACAGCAATGTCATTCGGATTGCCTCCCTTCTGGGCGGGCGCACACAAAAGTGATAGCGAGGGTTGGCATTCCCTGAAATTGCAGTACATCACAGCCCAAGCACATCCGCCACAACACCAATTGCCTATCGTACGAGCCAATGGGCTGGACTGCAAACCACGTCCGTCCAGAGCACTGCCGCATTTCCCTTTATTGCCGATGCTATAAATCGCATCATGGTTTCAGAATTGACTACCGTGTGGTAAACGACTTGTAAGTGCGAGCGAAGTCGGCCGTGGACGTCTCATACTTGCATTTCGTATTTTTTTTTTCTTTTTTTTTTTTCACTTTCATCCGGACCGTTCATCTATGAGGTGAGGTTCTTTCTCGTGTCCGAAGCAGGCTAAACCCGGCAGTCTCAAAGGACTGCATCCAAGTCATCGTTTCATTATCGCCTTGTAGCTAGGACTAGAAGGAGATTTTCAGCGCTCACTCCAGAGATTGATCCGATCCCATACGGTGTACACATTTCGTTGGATTCATTTCGAAAGCGCATCCACGTCGCCGAACAGAGACCCTGATGTACGTACAGAGATACGTCTCGTATCGCGGATGGAATACTTGTGGAAACAAAGAAGAAAGAAGAGTTTCGTCAAGGATCCGCAGGCAATCATCCTCCGGGTGGGTTAAGAAGACTTCCAGAAGGAAAAGGAGATGAAAGAAATTGATAACGTAGTGTTCGCCATGATAGATCTATCTCCATATTAAATAAAGATCTGTGGGTTTGTCGCTTTGTCGGGCTTTATCTCTTCGTACTCGCACGCGCGTGCGTGTTGAAAGTACGGTAAGCAAATAGTACGGACAGTAAGTAGGATGCAGTTGTAACCTCATCTGCGGTGTATGCGCAAATATGTTGCCCTGTTGAGGATTTTTATATTCGTACAGCACACAGCACGCAGCACGCAAAAAAATCCCATCACTTTCCTGAAAAGTCCGGGTACGGCACGGTACGTACGGTTCAACACTGCAAGTGTACGGTACAGCACAGTATTGGCACATGTCAAGGGGTTCTCCATGTGAGATGGATCCCTGTATGCCACGAGTAAAAAACGAGCAGATTCACCACATCTTAACCTAATCGGGATTTAGTCTGCTTACTTTTCCACGAGTTCTGGCAGCCATTCTAGAGTCACTGGCGTTGGATTGCATTGCAGCATTGATTGGACAGCCCGACGGACTTTGCGAGGGTAAGACATGCAATGGTAAGGTAAGAGCTGGAGAAGAAGAACTTCTTGCATTCTAGAGTATGCTTGCTCGGTCACAGCTGTACGAAGTACTGTCTGTACGGAAGCATATGCACGGAGAACACGATTAGAAATCAAGGGCCCTTCCAGCCTGAGCCGATGCTGATCTTTTTCTTTTTCAGCCTTTCCTATATCATACAGGGTTTCCCTTCCTTGACATCAACTTACATAATCCCTTAGGGATACAGTAGTCAGTAGTCCGCCCGGTAATAAGAAATAATGAAAGTCATCTTTTTCCATCCTCGATGCTATTCTAAGATCCTCTTTCAGATTAGATTGGGCTAATCCATTGACTCTTACCCACTTTCCGCGATGCTACCCAAACGAGTTAGAGTGCAATTAGTCTGCCTAGGTACCGTACCGTAGTACTAAAGAGGCCTTACTCTTACACTACCGAAACCGAAAGAACACGCCGGACGCACGCTATTTGTGGGTCGCATCTTCCCTCGTGCGCCGAGCGTGAGCGAGAGCTAGAGTGGGAATAAGGGCTTCCCGCTTTTTATTTTGGCTGGGTGCGTTTGCGTTTGCGTTTGCGTTCAATTCAACAAACTGCACTTCAATTTCATCTTTTTAATTTTATCTCCGCCTTGGAATCCCACCCTGGCCGCGTCCGCTTTCGGTAAGGATTGGTGTCGCTCTTCAAGGGCTCTTGCTGAGGTTCATGCTCAGTGCCCGTCTGAGTTTACTGCTGTCGCCTCTTCGCCTTCCGTTTGCCTTGGCTGTGTTTGCGTGCATCCATCGGACGAGACGCCTTTCACCCGCTATGTTGTAGGGTTTCGGGGTAGGTACCTAAACACTCCCTACGGCTTACTTCGCCTGCTCTCTAGCTCTTGCCTTGCGTGGGCGTGGTTTGCTGGATTGTCTGATGCTCGCGTTCGTTCTTGCTCACGTTCATGCTCCCTTACTCACTCCTCTCTTACTCACCCATCACTAACTCTCTTACATGGTACCTACCTGCTCGTTCGTTGCCTACGTTTTCTTGCCGCTAGCCACCTAATCTGAACCCCCATTCTGAAATTTCTACTCTCACCTAGCACCTAGCACCTAGCACCTGGCACCCAGTATCTAGCCACATGGTTTATGGCAAGAGCAGTGGGCACCGACATTGATTGACACATCAATGATGAGTGTATTGTGCTGGAAAAGGAAATACCTAAATTCATTAAAAGAGCCAGTCTAACGCGATTGAATTAACTCCAGAGTGCGCGCTAGGACTAAAGAGGAGTGCGAAGTGTGGAAGGTGTGTTCAAGGTTTCCTCTGACCAGTACATTTTCTGCCTTTTCCCTACTTTCCCCATGCCCATGCCCATCCCCATCCCCACGGCCAGGTAAACACTCATCATT
>LLKJ01003627.1:0-13385 GCA_002242865.1 Clarireedia sp. CPB17
AGGAGGGGAGAGGAGGAGAAAAGTAAACAAGGGCGAATACTCACGAGAAGCGGGAATAGATGCTAAACCGTGCATTTTGAGTGAGGTGATCGATATACTCGTGTTTGTGTTTGTGTTTATGTTGGTGATAGTAAAGTGATATGTTGCGCTGTTGTTATTGTGAGTGATGGGTTAGATATAAAGAAGTCGATTCGAGTTCTATATATCACTTCGTTTGGGTTCTGAGTTGAGTGAATTTGAGTTGATCTGAATAGACTTGACTTGCTATTCCAACAAAAAACAAAGCAAGACTGGTCATCACCACTCTATATATATGCATCAATCCAACCATCCCTCCACCCCCCAATCCATATATCCATCCATACTCCGTACACACAACCAACAACCATACCTTACAAACCAACAATCAGTCATACATACATACACACATCTCACCCCATCCCATCCTATCCCATCCCATCCCCCCAACTACCGTACGCCCTCCACCAACACACATGCATACAAACGCGTATTACAGTACAGTGATCATCTCAGCCTTATTCCTTTCCTTCTTTCTCCTTACCGCTCGCGCTCGGCTTAAGCGAACTCCGGCCGGGTGACTCAGGGTCGCTTACGAAATACTGCGTTTTTTTCTTCTTATTCCGTGGGTTTGGTGGGGTAGGTGAGTGAGTGGAGGTACAGTATGAGTCGATGTGAGTATGAGGTTTAATTGGGAGGATTTGTACAGGATGAAACTTTCTTACCCCGGTAGATGGGGAAAATTAAAGATGGAGTTTGATGAGGTTGATGCTACTACGGTTTAGAGGCTCAAACGAGAGTTTGTGATAAGGTGTGCTGCATATAAATACATATGATTGTCACCGATTGGATCTAGATTATGGTTTGTAGTGGCTTTGGAATTTTGGGGGTGGTTTCACGGAGGAAATCTTGTGTGGTTGTATAGTAGCGTTATGAGCCACGATTCTTACTTACTGACTTCAAGGCTCGCCCAACGCAACAGGGCGAGAGATGCTAAATTGATATGCGCTCTGGATTCGGACTATGAAATCACCAGTCTGATCTTCCTCTCCACGTGTACATACATATCAGTAGAGCTTACAATAAGCTACAACAATTGTGCTATGATTTCGAGCCCCTCTGATACATTGAACCAACCACTACGCCGGCGACGTCGGAATAACATAAATATAGACAAGAAGACCAGGTTGCTTAGCTCAGTTGGTTAGAGCGTGGTGCTAATATGTATGGATATATTATCAATGCTGCTGGCTATGCTGCTTCATCAGGATGACCGCCAAGGTTGGGCGAGTTCAACTCTCGTGGTGAGTATATGTTTTTATCAAGTATATCGAATGAACGTTCGGGAGGGATGACTTAGCACCGGTGTACATAGTGCTATTGACGAGTTTCTAGCTCTTTTGAAGAGTAATAGAACGGAGATTGATTGATGGTTAGTTGAATATGGGTGAATTGTACAAGTCCTCCACGGAAGGCCTCGAAGAGTCGTCGATCCACGAACCTACAGTACGGCCCAACAAGGTACGTATACACACGCACACATAACGTAAACTTACTATATAAGTTACTCGTACGGAAATACCACCTAGCACCATCTCATATGCAGGTACCAGTTACACATATCCATTCCATCCACACGGAATAGCACACAGCATACCCTCAGCACTAACATACGAATCATCCACGAAACCCGCAGCTCTATATCCTCATTCCATCCATCAAAGTGTGCTGCCTAATCGCCATCTCCTCACCGTCGTCGTCATTATCACAAATCATTGTTCAAACTCCGTGTTTGTACGGAATAGATGCAGTGTAAAAGTACAGTATGGATCGGTAAGCAAGCAGCCAAGTTGCTTACACCATCAACTCCGTACCCAACTCCGTTCGTGCTGGGCCTTACGCCGGACCGCTGGATTGGATGTTAATTATACAGAGTGGGGTGTGCTTATTTTAGATGTGTGAGTCTTTCACTGATTGTATTATTACTGTATTATTAAAGATATACAACACTACTTTACCTTTCCTTGCCCCGTCGAGTATTCGTTGTACATACCTACTCCACAATCTCGCAAAAAGCCGAATGCGAAGTCGAAGATGGGGAAAAGGAGTCATATCCAATTAACCAACCATGTAAGTTACTGCATGTGAATTCAGCTTGTTTGACCAGCAGGCAGCACAGCACATCATATCATATTTATTTTCTTTCGTTTCCTTATTCTGTTATTGATGACTTTGCTGTGGAGTTGAGTTTAGGACAATTCGTGAAAGGGGTTGGGAAGGGGAAGAGTCATATCTTTCTATGGAATCGATTACTTCTGGCTTGCTAATTCTGCAATGATGACGCCGATGGTCGTTGATGTTGAAGAGCTTTTCACTTGCATGCCGCATACACGCGGGTGTTTCTCGGAGGGGGACGGCAAGGTTAGGCGAAGAGTCATCGCAACTAAGCAAGGGGTGAGATGATACTTCTTTCTCATCAAAAAGAAGCATCGAATTCTCTTGATAGAAAACACAAAAGTACTCAAAACCCAATCATCAGCAAGTACCCATGAACCCACGGCCTAAACAGACATCGATTTCGGCAATCAATTCCACTTTCTCAAATCTTCCGCGTTTCACAACCCTTTCTATCATCCATGCGCCCATCTCAAACATCAAACAACACTCGCGAAAAGACACTCTTCTAGGAGTTTTCGTCTCTGTTTCTCAAACATCTGGTGAATTGAGTGAGTGGTGGTCGGATGAAGATGAGAATCTTCACTGCCGGTATTGTCTATTCTGAATTGTGGCTAAGTGGCCTTAATCCTGGGGTTTCGAGCTGTACTTCTGTTTCTGACTCTGAAACTGAGAGCTGGTTATATACTTATACGATGGTTCTCGTCTTTCTAAGACGGGGTATGCCGAGAGATTTCTTTCCTTTATCGTTGTTTTCTCTCCTTTGATTTATGTGATTTTGAATTATTAATTTCCAGAAAAAAAGAGATAGGCCGGTCCATTCCATCTCTACTCCCTCGCTATCTGTGATGGCATATTCTTCTAATTCTGTCTTGACCTTCAATACACTCTTTATCATTCAAC
This sequence comes from Clarireedia sp. CPB17, assembly GCA_002242865.1. Taxonomy (NCBI): domain Eukaryota; kingdom Fungi; phylum Ascomycota; class Leotiomycetes; order Helotiales; family Rutstroemiaceae; genus Clarireedia; species Clarireedia sp. CPB17. The sequence goes on from LLKJ01003627.1 coordinate 3,097, forward strand.
TTTTCCTTTTAATACCTCTAGTCCATTCCTTTCCTTTTTCAATCTCATCCCTCCTCTCCAACACCCACCAGACTCCGTCGAATGCAGGCTCGGATACAATAGAAAGAGATCTCTCAGCGGTATTAGGCGAATTAGGTACACTCGGAGGTGATCTTACGAATGCGAGTACATTGTCGACGTTTCTGGGTGATCAGGGAAATGTGGTGACGCAGAATGATTTGGTGGATAAAAGTGGGACTTGTGCGACGATGACGGTGTTGTTTGCGAGGGGGACGGGGGAACCTGGTGGGTTTTTGCTTTTTTTGTTGTGTTTTTTTTGGTATTTTTGCCAGAGAAGGTGGATGAGGAGATGGGCGGTTGGGGAGAGAGGGTAGAGAAGGAGAGGAGGTGGGAGCCAGGGGTCTGGGGCGCGGCGTTTAAGGATCTGCGTCGGTTACGGGTGCTGGAGATGGAGTTTGAGACGAGTGAGGATAGGAGGGCGGAGTTGGAGAGGATAGTGGAGTGGGCGAGGAGTTGGGAGTTTCCGATGGGGGAGAGAGGGGTGTTGAGTATGCGGAAGGGAGGAGAGAAGAAGAGGGATCAGAGGGACATGGAGCCGGAGAAGTATGAGCAGGTCAAGAGCTGTGAGTGGAGAGGGCAGACGGTGCATTGGAGTAATGCATGCCCATATTGTAGCCTGCGAAGGTGTCAGAACTTGTCAGAGAAGTGCATGGAGAGGAGTGGATTGATAAAGCGAGGTGAGGGTCCGATGCTATCGGTCAAGTATTGTAAGTGGACATTGAGGGCTGGGGAGCCAGAAGTTATGGGTGAAATGCTTAGTTGAAGAGTGAGTAGGTGAAGTCATAGGCTCGGAGATTCAAGATCCCGTGGGCACAATTGGGTGATTAGTTCACTGAAGACTAGTTTGAACTTCCCATACATCCTAATAGATTGTGGCGTTCATGTAGACGAAGGAGGATTCCTTGACTGTGTAGTGGGCTGATTTCACATGGCTATTTCAGATTCTCATTTCATAAATGATCTTCTACTGGGATTTCAGAAAGATCATGGAATGCTGACATGTTATATATATGTACAAAGCAGACTTCCTCTATGTTCAATTTACAGGTATTAACAATTTCAATACATAATTTTTCCATACATAAACGCTATCACGAACAACCCGAACCCTTCATTCCCATCACTCCACCCACTGCATTATACGTACACGTTCCAGTTGCATTCGTCGCAGTACTAAAAGACATCAGATCAGCTAAATTATCATCTAATCTCCATACGACAGCTCCGTGATGTACACTATTCGTCATGTTCAAGGGGCGTGGGGATTGGAAACTTACGCATTCTGCGAATATGCCAGATTGATATCCTCGAACACAATATCATGACAAGGATTCACTTTGCTGCAACTTATACTCGCGGTTCGGTTCCCCTTGGCTCCATATTCATAACCGGTGAAGTTCTTGAACAGAACATTTGAAACGAGCATCTTGGATGTACCAGCATACGATCCATTGTCGCCTGAGCTCTGACTTATTGCCATTCCAATGTTTGCACCTTCGATGTAGAAGTTTTCGAAAGTGATATTTTCTACGATGCCCCTAGTTGGTGTTAGTTTTGAGATTTTGTGGTAGAATAGCGAACGAGCCTACCATCCGCCACCACGAGGCTGTCCAGCACTTTCGTAAGATGATTGCGGTACCAGTGCACCAACCCAGGTCTTGATATAAGCACCATCTTCCATGTCGAGATTGTAGGTTAGAATATTGGCGTCTTTGACGGTGATGTTGACGGCAGAAGAATCCTCAAGATATTGGCCGAGACTACCGATTGCTATACCGTTTCCACCATGACATGTGATCTGATATATCATCGTCAATATAATGATTTTTCTTCGCGAGGAGATTATATACTTACATTCTGAACGAAAACGTTGTAGGACCGTGGTTTAATGGCTATGCAATCATCACCTCCTTGGTAGAACATGTTCGTCAACTTGATATTGTTGGCATCCATCGTATCAAATCCATCTGTATTCTGAACCCAGTTCGTTCCCCAGGGTGCATTAAGGGCCGTTGAGTTGCAGTTTATGTCATCGAACCACATGTTGGTACCATTCATGATGTTCAAAGCCCACAATGGGGAATCTTTAACGAAGACTTGTAGGAGTTAGCCAATAAACACGGACGCTCGATCAGTTCGATACTTACAATGCTCGACTAATACTTCACTGGTGTTCCAGAAGACAAATGGCATAGGCCTTCCTGGTTGTGTCACCTTTTTCTCCGCATTATACCAAGCATTCCCATTCCCATGAATTCCACCACCGCCAGATCCATCAATATGTATGCGATCTCCTGAGATGACAAATCCGGCATGATGATTTTGAAAGAAAATCGGATAAGAATGGTTACGCCAATATGTGAGATTATCCGACATCTAGATAAACTGTTTAGCATCATAGCAAGAGGAGAGGGTTGAAGTGGGCAGCCTACAGTCCATATGCCTTCCCATTGGATGGTCACATCGTATAATACTGGATTCAGCCTTGTAGCGATCCAGTAGTTCTGGTCTTTCGGAAACACAACTGTTCCACCATGGTTGCAGTCCTTGAATGCTTTCAGTATTTGAGGTGTATCGTCTGTCTGGTTCCCTAAAGCTCGAACGGTGCAGGTCTTTCCATTTTTGTGTGGACTGACGGGCACAACGTCATGACCAGTTCCTTTGTGAGCAACTGCAATAGAAGATAAAAGTGCTGCTGCGATAGTAGTAGTGAACCGCATCTTGCCGCAAGGGAAAGTGAGCTCAGTAATTCAACTGCTAGAAGAAGTGAAATAAACTTCACAAATACAACAAATAGACTTCCGCAACTAACGCAATGCCTGGGGCTCTTATGGACTTCTAGAATAAATAGCTCAACTAGGAGTTAGAGCTGGACATAATGGAATTATATGAAAAAGAAGCTCTCTTGGCCAGAGCTTGTGCTACCTAGCTGGGTGGCCATGACGGTACTTTGCAGCGTCTTTACCATTCTTTCGTTGGACGTTGGACAGAGGGCAATATAGGCAAGACTTTTCATTGGAGGTAAAATTGTTCAGGAACAAAAGATCTTCGGCTCCCCGACTTCTCCAGGTTTGGAAGAGGGGTGATGCTGTTAATCATCGGTCTGGGGTAAAATAAATCTCTTGGTCTTCGGGCAATGATAATCCGAATGTGGGGTCATCATCTTGCTAGATTCGCGTCATCTGACCACGGAGCTACTGGTAGCTTCAGATCTTCAGATGGATGAGCTTTTGTCGTTCTACCATGCAATGTCTTGATAATTAATGACTTGAATGAAGCAATTCACCAATATCGAGAGTGTACAGTTAAGGAGATGATTGATAGAAGAGCGTTGCCGATTTTTGAGTCGATGCAGGATGGAATATTGAATTCAATGTTCAATTCATGCATGCAGAATCGAGATGTTCTTCTGTTCATCTGCCCCACCAAGATCTTAGAGCTTCAATGAGAGACTCTAAGCGTCATCTATTCTTTCCCGTTCCAAGACATACTCTGTAGAGCAGCAAAACTTATAAGAGGCAATTCCGAGGAAACATCGCTATTTTCTTGTCGTAAGTCCACCAAATATCTCTACAGCTATTCAAAATTGCTTCAAGAGCCAGCTCCCGTCTTTTGCGTATTGCTCGCACCATGTCCACATCAGCAACAACGCCTTCAACTGTAGGCCCCGCGCCATGGCGACCACTTTTCCTAACCCACCTTTCGAAAATGGACTCACCTGAATTCGTTCTATCTTCCTTATCGCCTGCCGACGACAAGAATTCTCCCACGCCATACCTTCCTCGCGCCCGTTATTGCATCTTCCGAGGAATGTGGGCCGAACTTCCGGAGAATAAACACAACGATGCCCCAATGAACGGTCGAGTTTACGAAAGTGATTTACCGACCTTCACAACAGATGTGCGTATGGAGAAGGTACCTGAGATCTTTGCAAGTTCGCAAGGTCATGGTGAAGTCGCACAGAGTCAAGGAAGCGGCGGCGGTGGACCTGTTGAAGCAGTGTTCTGGATCAAGGAGGTCATGACGCAATGGAGGTTCAAGGGCGAAGCATACATTGTTGGTCAAGATATCGAGGAGTTGCAGGAGTCCAGCGGGACAAGGACTGTCAAGACCAAGATTGGAGAGAGGATGAGAGTTGTGAAAGAGAGTGAAAAAGCGAACTGGAGCTGGGAAAAGGAACTTACTGCTCATTTTGGCAATCTGAGTCCGGGGATGCGAGGCAGTTTCAAGAATCCCGTTCCTGGAACTCCGGTGTCCAATCCACCAAACGACAGAGCTTTGTCATTAGGACAGAAGGTCAGCGATTTGAACGACAAGGTCGCGAGGAAGAATTTCCGAGTCGTCATCATCAAGCCGGAGAGTGTTGAGCAACTCGATTTGAGTGAGCCTGACAAGGCAAGAAGGTGGAGATTCACCTACGTTGGACCTAGCGGCGGAGAAAATGAGGAGGCTGTTGGCGAATGGAAAAAGGAAGAGCTTTGGCCATAGACCAGTCGGAGCTTTCGATCGGAAATGATATCAGACCGGCAGGTGCTAGCAGATACTACTTTCGTACGGACGGAGGTCAAGTCGTAGTTTTAATCCAATCAAGTTCCCTGCGTGATAATACAGTAGCACTTGCGGTCTGATTATGAGAGTCGGCATGTTGGCGGTTGCGACGCAAATAGCGGTATAACGGATGAACCTTGGCATCATTAACCACCACCCGTGATATCTCAAGTTCACGGCGTTCACCACGAAAAAGAAGTCGAAACGAACCAGGAGCCCCGGCAAAACTAACTATTTGCAGTTCATTTTGCATTCAATTGAATCAATTCATTTCACAACCCATGAACTAGCGTCCGAGCTTTGAGGCTATGGCGGCCGTGTTCTGCATGTAGCACGTTGTGCGACAAGGTACGGAGCGAGAAAAAAAGGTCTCATGTCAACGGTTAACGCCTCCATCCATGTCAACAGCACTAAATGCCACGAGACAAACATCTTCTAATCCTTCTAGTTATGTTCTCGAAAACTCCTCACCGTCATTTCCCTATCGGCATCAACACCCGGATCGGTTGCAAGGCTCCCCGGGGGTGGAGTTATTCGCGCCTTAAGGAAAAACAGTCTGACCTCTGACAGTCGACAGCTGGAGAAAACAGAGAGGAGGAAAAAAACTCAACTGTTGGTTTCAATCGTTGACCTGTCGGCTTGTCTGGAGTTTTCGGCTTCGGAAAAAAGCTGTCGCATCGTATTCATGTACCTATGGAGAACAGCGACAGCGTTGCAGTGCTATTTCATGCTACTTCGGGCCGGGGGAACGCAGCCTGCATATATTAGAGGAATTGCCAGATGATCAACCAGTGCCACCTACACGTATGAAATTCTAATCTAGTAGTGATGCGCGAGATATCGTTCCGCGTCTACTGTCACTTCACATCCTATAGCATTTCCGCCCCCAGATAGAGGGGTCATAGGCAGCAATAATGGAGGGGAGGGGCATGACAAGAAAAATGTTTATGGGGAAGGTAGGTTCCGAGGTGTATGTGAGAACAGCAAATTTTCACCGTTTTTGATATCAGATCGTGCATGGAAAACTTCTCAGATATGCAGTACGAGACGAAGAAGGAAGAGCAGCTGTAAGGATGTAGGACCTATCAAAAGCCAGCGATGCACTGTCTATCACTCATCTTAGCAATGCTATTTAAAGCCAAGGAGCAAATCTCTTTCACCCACACCTCCAACACGAATATTGAGTATCAACGTCTTCTACACCTGCCCGATGCTTCGTGCTTTGGCTCTATCAGGTTGTTGCAAAGGTACCGACAGTATGGTTGGAACTGAGAATACTACATTTTCCCAATAGCCGCTCGGCGATCGTCCAGAGAGAGTTATGTGTCGTGCGTGTTCTTGCATATGGTGTGACTCCTTTTATCGTTTACGCCCGTATGAGCCTTGGGCATCAGAGAGAAACTACCGCTATCTTCCCCAGGAAGGTCCATGAGCAGATGGAGCTCGGAGCATGTTGGAGGCCTGTGAGATCTACGCCTTGAAGGGGATTTTCAACCCTAAGTAAAGGAGGCGAGACAAGCAAGACGAGACCAGACGGGCTGTAAGAAATAAGTGTACCTGTACAGTACTATCAGCGGCTGTAGCCGTATGGTCTGTCCAATAAAAGGTCTTAGGTCGCAATACAAGTATAGTCCTTGAAAAAAGAGAAACAAAAGAATACATACTTGAGGACATCCGTTATGCAGCCTCGATGGCTATTGGTCATTAATTAGCACGAATTGAAATGATTTGAGGACCCGCTACGTCGTACTAACCCTTGAAGGTGTTGGCTGCACAGTGCGTTTCTGCTACTGCACAATGGTACCCGTACCTTTGTATCACAGCTTACGTTTCTCTACGGAAGTGCACACAGTGGACTTTGAAAAGGGCAAAACACGCCATAATCTTATGCTAACCTAGGACAAGTAATAAGACGGAATAACGCAATTCGTATGTGTGATGTACGAGGGAGGGACGGAGAGAGGAACCCTACAACCAACTCTACAGCATCAGGACCAGGACCACAACCAGAACCAGAGCCCGCGCTCGCACAGCTCCTGGGATTAACATGTTGGTATTATAGGTGGGTATCCGCATTTTCCTCTAGATGCCTCCAACATGCATGCGTGTGGTGGACTGTTGACTTTGCTTTGACAAAGCTTGCAGCCAGTTTGAGATATATAGAATCTCGTCCTTTATTCATAGCCGATCACGGTCCAGGAACAAATATAGTCATTCCCGTTCTGACAGACGCAGGAACTCTCTAGCTTGCTCTCTCATCAGTCGCACCACCCGTTATTTTAATTTTCAAATTACTCGATGATGACGCAGTTATAATGGCTCGATCATGATCCATTAACCACATTTCAAGCTCCATGTCTTCTTCAAATCCAGAATCAAACCCAACTCGCCCTTCTCCAGGATCAGCACAGGCTTAATACGGTCTGCGAATCATATCCTACAAACCTCCACCCTCTCGTCACATAACATCGACTTGCATTTTCCCGCCCTCACGATGACGACTTTTTCGACAATAGAGGCATTGACAAACCTCACCAAATCCATACCGGATTGGAATCAGCGGCTAGATGATTTGAACGGACAAATTGCCCAAAGACAGATTGAGCTTGCCCGTTTGGTTGATCCAAAACCTGCTCGGTCGATAAAAAACAAAGGCTCGACGGAATCCCTACGTCCGAAAGATGGCGAAGAATTTACATCTCCAATCAATGACTCCGATAACACGGCCCCTGCTACGCCGCAGGACGTCGGGTCCCCGAAGTCGGCACAAAACGGATTCACTTCACACACGAGACCGGAATCGCCGTCAGTGGCTCGGGCTGCTGCCGCCGCGGCTCTTGAATCCAATCCGCCGCAGCCTTTGACTCCGCGAGCTTCCCCGAATGCCTTAACTCGACAATCGTCTCAGCCCACACAACCCACAAAGCCGAGACCTGCGAATGTGCTTCGGAAACGGAAAACCGAGTCTCTGGCTTCCGGCGGATCACAAGCACCGAAGTACAGGACACGCTCTATGATCATAGTATACTACGATAGTGCTGTGCAGACAGCCTTTGAGGAATTGGTCAAATTTGTGAGCGGCAATCGAAATGCTATGAGAAAGGGGAAAATGGCAGCCAAGATAGCAGAGATGAGACGAGCCGCCGAGATAGAAGCAGACGAAGAAAGCGACGAGGATTCGGATAACGATGCTTCGACAGCACTGGGCAGTGCTATACCGAAGCCCTCGTTGCCCAACAGCACAAAAACAAACGGGCTCCATTCGGCCGAGAACACCAATGGCGATCTAACACCGCAGTTGAATTTCATTTCGTCGAGACAAATGGGTCCTCCCAGAGATCGCGTCGGAAGAGACAACATCGGCAACACCATGAACATGTTAAAAGGCTACCGACGCGCCGGAGGCGCTTCCCCCGGCGGCGCACTCGATATCTTCGACGAGCTAGACAAAGGCCTCGAATGGTGCCAAAGCCAATGCGAGCATGCGGCGCACCAATTCCTCCGCGACGGCGACTGCAGCACGGAGATTGAAAACATCAAGCAGAAACTGCAAGAAGTGAAAGAGGCGGCGGAAAAGAAAGTCGAGAGGCTGGCTGCGGAGGAAAAGGAGGAGCGAGAGAGGGAGATCAAGAAAGAGAAGGAGAAGCTTTTGATGCCGGCGAAGCCGCCGGTTGTGCATGTGTCTCCGGTGTCGGTCCAGCGTGCTGATTTACCGCTGCATTTGGAGGTTGATGATAGTATGGAGGTGGATGATGGGGACGATGATGATGATGTGGATTTTGATCCGAGGAAATTGATCTTCAAGAGGTCGAGAGATGTGGCATATTGAGATTTTCGACGAATGGAGCTGGATACTGGATTCTACTCAGTATCAGCCATTTGTCAACTGGATATTTGAAGAATCTTTAGCAAGCGGGCGAGCAAGCGAGTATCTGAACACATCTACGACGGGGAACAGCGTCATATTTTACTTATTTCGGGCATTTTTTAAAGGAGCATGGTGGATTGTTTTTTTGCATATAGTATAGTGCGGCTGGGGATCTTGGGGGGATTTGGCTCATGGTTTGGTTATGCTGATGCGGATGCGGATGCCTGGATGAACCATCTCCTTGGGTTGGGAATGGAAAAGTACTGGGGGTGTTCGTTGGAACGGTAGTAGACATCTTGAAATAGTACCTTAATATCATATGTCACATTGTTAATCATGACACAGTAGAGTCTAGTCTTATAGGGTAGTTATAATGTGTGCTTAATCATATACTTTTATAATTTGTTCATCGTCTCATCTATAAAGCCATCACATCTACCTAACCACAGCACCAGTCAAGGTCTTAACCTTGCATACACCTCCGCTTTCGGTGACCAACTTTCCGACTCCAGTTGTGGCAGGCTCTCCTTCTTTGCTCAGCTCCTTAACAACGCCAGCATCGAAAGCAACCTCCAAGTCTGCAGTGGTCGTGAAGCCCGGCTGGATCATCTCCCAAACCTTCTTCTTCGGGTTCAAGACACCTTCCGGCTCGCCCTTCCATCCCTCGAAGAAGACGGGCTCGCCAGCCTTCGAGTCGGCAGGTGGTGTCACGAGCTCGACTGGGCCGGCGTGGTGGTCTTCTTCTCCTTCCTTTAATTTGGGGGATGCGGCCAGGACCATGGCGCAGGATTTGATGCCGCGCATCTTGACGGGCTTGAGGTTGCATACGACGATGACTTTGCGGCCTTGCATTTCCTCCAAGGGGACAAGTCCGTTAAGACCGGAGCAGACAGTTCGAACAACTTGTCCCTCGTATTCAGAAGTGTCATCCGTACCGGCCTTGTCTCCCATGGCAATTGTAGATACGTATAAGGAATCCGCCTCTGGGTGCTTGATAGCTTTTAAGATATGACCAACACGTAGATCGATCAAACAAGGAGACAATGGAGCCGCAGCAGCGGGAGCCTTCTGTGGTTTTGGCGCCTTCTCCTTCTTTTCCTTCTTCTGCGTTTTTTGCTCCCCCTTCACAGCCGCCACAACCGTATCCTTCACCTCCGCAACTTTATCCGTAACCGTCTCAAGCACACCCTTCTCCTTCGTCCGATCCGCCACAACGGCCTGTTCTCCATTCCCACCAGCAGCCGCCGCCGCAGCAGCCTTCTCCTTCTTCAATCTCTCCTTCTCAGCCTTCGCATCCACCGGTGGCTTCACATACAACACTTCCTCGGCATCGATTTTTACTTTCTTCTCCTCCGCAACATTGAGCCCGAAAACAGGCGTGTTCTGCACGAAATCGATGTGGCGCACGATGTGAGGGTGCCCGTGTTCCCCCGTGCGCTGCTCGCTGCTCCAGGAGGCGACTTGCGGCGCGAGAGACTCGTAGATGGCGACGTCGGCGACGGAGGGCTTGGAGCCGAGGAGAGTCGTGCGGGACGCAAGGTGCGAGTTGAGGGTTGAGAGGAGCGAGGCGGTTTCAGAGGACGGCGTCTTTAGTCGCTCCGAGGTGAGCTGCCATTGCTTGAGCTCGGCCTCTTCCGCGGGGGTATAGGTGAATTTGGAGAAGTGAGACATGTTGGTGAAGAGGGAGAATCGGGCCCGGGTGATGGCGCGGGTGATGAGGCGTGGGGAATACAGTTTGAATGTTGGTGGTTGGGTTTGGAGGGGTAGGTTGTGAGGGGGTGGATGGATGGAGGGGTTGAAATTTAAGTTGAGT
>LLKJ01003628.1:0-10391 GCA_002242865.1 Clarireedia sp. CPB17
GTTGGGGATGATGTTTTTGATATTGTTTGATGTTTGTTTAGATTTGTATCCAGGCAGAGAATATTGTCTGCGATGGTCAACTTTTATTTGAGTTTAGAGCAACCACAACACACAACGAAGTGTAGGGTTCGTGAAAACAAGGCGTGTGGTTTCGAGTCCGCTACTTGGCTTTTGGGGCTAAGAAGAGAGTCAAAGAGCGGGGTACCTGAAGTGTATTGCCTGTGGTCTTGGGACTCCAGCGATGATAAAGGCAGTGCTAGTGTACAGAGAACAGCTTATTCATTCCGTAGAACATATGGTGATGCTTATCCATCCTCGGGACGCAGATATCTACATTTTCCTCCAACATGGACCGTTTTTATCTGACACCCTAGCCAGTCTTGGAATACACAAGGACTACCTTTGGAACAATATAATGGCACATGAGATGACCAGTTCTTGTGAATGGTAAAAGGACTTATTCATTACCGTACAACTATCAGTAGAATTCAACTGTGACTCAAATGCTTAGCAGTGAATACTCCAAACAGCCTTTCCTAATCGAGATTACGCTAAGCGTGTAGGTAGAGGTATATAAACTGTCTACCCGCAGGACTTAGAAGTAATTGCGCGCGTTTGGTGAATGGCTCGGAGTATTGCACTCTGCTTGGACGTGTATTGTGCCAAGGTTGCATGAACTGTAACCTGAAGGGTATGAGATGGAGAGGGTGGATAGTAGGGGAATGAACTATTGCGGAGTATAGAAATTTGACAAGAAAGAAGTAGGAGTAACGGTGTTTAGACCTGAAAGTATTTTTCAGTTGATCAGCTGCGCTGCCACTGACTTTAAGGCTCGCCAGGCACCCGGAGCTATTAGTAAAAGTGAATTGGAAGCATGTTATAAGCAACCTCCCAATGTCTGAGTTTCTTCTCTTCTTCAAAAATTAAAACTCGTCATCCAAGATGTGGCTGTGAAGTTTCAACGCAGTCGTCTTTAAACCATAGCAAACAAACAAGTTCCAAAAATCTGCAGGCTGGGACTTCACTTGATAAGGAAATAGTCGATGAGCTTTGAAATGTGTTGGTTTGCAATGAAGTGATGGGTGACGATGGTCAGGTTTTGAGAATGAATGACAGCGGGGTGGGAAATGGTGTGTGGTATTTTCGACAGTGAGAGGATCTAGTACGGAAGCGAGATTAACTGCTAAGTATTCAGAGGGATGAGATGCCTGCTGAACGCGCAAGAGCGGGAATCTGAGATTGTGACATCCGGACAGATCGTGGTTACCACGACACACTCTCCCACATACTCATATGGAATCTGTCTTATTGGTTGTTTCGATATCGTTAATGGACTGTTACATTAGAGATGGTGCTTTTTATAGAGAATTTAAGTCTCGTGCCTTAATACAAGCCCTCATTGAAGAATCCTGAGTGAATCTCACCATAAGCTTCGAGCAATACAGTATACGTAAGCGAGCGCCAGTTCTATTCAGCCGGTAAGCACTAACGTTCAAAGTAAAAGGTATAAAAGAATTCTCCTACGATCTTCCAACTAGAAAATAACAAGACCACGGTCTCGATCTACTCTTCAGAGTCTTCACAATAATGTGTCTGCTTCTCAGGACTGATACACAAAAGGAAAGTTATCGAGTGGGTAAGCTCATAACTTGATGTAGATATAATTTGAGGTATAATACTGAGGTGGCACTTGCTAGCGGGATGGCAGCAAGCAAACAAATGACGATGGAGAATCGATTGACAACAGAGGACGGTGCAGAGTTATGATTGTAAGGAAAGCTTGGGCGATAATATCACTGCGCATAAACATCACAATATGTTTTCGGAGATCAATGAGACAGTTGCTACACTTCGACCACTACCCATGTTTTGACTGCTCATCGGGAATCTGGCGCCTTGCTCTGCTTTGAATAATTCCAGCACAATCCGGAACTTTTATACTCTGGGACATTCTCCTTCAGTTTACCAGGCTGATGAGTAATAAACTAGGGCGGAGGGATGGGGTTGAGTTTCTATAGATGAGGAGTGAATGCTAAGAAGTGACCTGTAGAGTAGGAAGGAATCGTGGAGGGCTGTGTATTCGTTCATTCACTGAAGAACTGGATAATACACAAGTGACCATGTGCCATCATTGCAGGATCAGAACGTGACTCGCACGTGAAATTCTGGACGAGGAGACGAGGTATTTAAGTAGCTTGACTTCTTATCTTAGTTTAAGAAACCAGAGATTCCCTCAAAGCTAACAGAAAGAGACAGAGGCAGTCGTCGGAAAGAAGGAACTTTAGCCTGTAATATTTGACGGTATATGATCCATGAATCTTGTATTGCATAATCTTATAATGAGCGAATGATAACAGCGATATATACATCATCAACGATAGTGATTTCGTTCTTCGACAGTGCTCTGCCGTTGGTGAACCATAAAATAAACCCAATTAAAGTTCTTACTTATGATGTGTTCGTCCGCTCTGACTTTTCATTTATCGCCTCCATCACCTTTGTCCGGGGCTGCTTGACCGGGTCCCTCATGTTAATGTATCTGATCAATGAAGCTCATACGTTGAACTTTCTCGTATTTTATACTGGTGAATTGTGGGCAGACAGGTCACCCATGGGCGAATCAGGACGAGCCTAGGTTTGTCCTAAGTCCAACTTCAAGCACGTATATGCAAGACCTAGGTATTGGCGAAGCAATTTGCAGACATAAAGCGCAAATTTCTTCGCTTGGGGACTCTTGGATTGGGAAGCCATAAGGACAGCAAGGAGCATATGCTTATCTATTAGTTTGCTGTCATGCGGAAATTTTCGTCACAAAGTCGCATAACCAGCACGACTCAGATTGACAATGAAAACACAGCAGCAGCAGCAATCCTCATCCCCTATAGTAACGGAGTAACACTGACTCATCACAGTTACTACGAGCACCTAAGGAGCCATGAGTTCTTGTCTGAATTCCCAAACATCCCTGCGTAGGTCACCAGAAAATGGGACGTGATTGGGGAATAGTTCTGATTCCAATCAAGATGCCCATTTTATACACAAAACCAGTGCAATGTCATATGTGCCTTCCCGATGAGGCACTTGCATCGACTGAGTGAAATATTGCTTTGAAACCCACATTGATGTCACTGGCGCAAATACACATTCCATTATGATGTTGGTGGTAGTAAGTTTATTTCTGCATCCTCATTATTAAAATCTCTGTGATTGAGTGACAGCTCAATCGCATCCGTCTCCCCCAAACCCCCTTCTATCAGGAAGAAATAAAGACATTGCGCGCCATTATCTACACTTGGGTTTGACGCACCGCCAACATGGGCGCCGAAGTACCATCGCTTCCAGTACTAGCACTAGTTGAAGCATCACTTGTAACGTCCAAAGTAGTTGATAATACATAGAAAATCATCAACTGGAATGCCGGTAACACGTTGCTCTGCCCCAAAGTTTTCCCCCCATCCAAATCCAAGACCAGTGTAAGCAGCACGAGATCCACCTCAGGACAGATCACTTAGGATAGTGTTCGATCACTTGCTGGTGTTTTCCCTCGTGAGCTGATGTACTTCCTTGGCCTGGAAAAGTCGAAGGCCATAGCAATGCTGGTTTTCAATGATGACTTACTTGCCGTCGGTGGATTCTGTTGGTCAGAACAAGTTGTCCATTGCGAGCGGAGAAGTAAAACAGATTAGAACCAGAAATATTTCTACGTACAAACAAAATAAAATGTGATTTCCAAGTATTAGTTCACTGGGACGTATCCGTCGCGTTTTGTGACTTTAACGTGACAAAGGCGTTCTATGCGCAGAACACGACTCCAAGAGTTCAATAGCTTCCTCAACTAGAGGATAGAATGCGACCAAGTCCTTGAGAGCGACTTATATAATAATTCGCGTTCTGCTCGTGCTCGACAGAGCAGCTGGTCCTCGTATGCATTGGAGGAGATGTTTATTTTACATAGTGACTGCGCCACAGTCACGTGCAATGACCTATGCTCCATCAACCACTTCTCTTCTTTTGATAGCTAGCAAATGCAAGCAAGAATAATTTGCGACATAGAACAGATCGCAGTTTCCCAAGGACTATGGACGACTCAATGTCAGAGCGTAATCCCACGCGCAAAAGAGATTCTCGTTCTAGATCTCCCCGTCGACATCATTCGCATTCACATTCCCACCGCACACGGTCACCGCACAGCAAACACCACAGAAGCAAAGGCGCAAGCGATTCAACTGCATCTCAATCCCTCCCGTTCAATTCGCAGCAGCTCACCAAACACGATTATGAATTCTACAAGCCAATGTTCACATTGTATTTGGATATGCAGAAAGGCATCTTTTTGGACGAGTTAGGAGACACAGAGATTAAAGGAAGATGGAAGAGCTTCATAGGGAAATGGTAAATATTCCAGCATTGTCTACTACAGTACGGAAAGATTAGAGCATGGCTAACATGTGTGAGGAATCGTGGAGAACTTTCAGAAGGATGGTATGACTCTTCAACTTTACGAAAAGCTCAAGATTCTGCCAGAGCGAGCGCAGAAGAATATGCGCAGGAGTCGAACACGAAGCTATCTCCGGACCAAGCCTCTGAGAGTGGGCGCGCATTCGATAACAATACAACAAGAGAAGCCGATGATGGTAGCGACAGTGACGATTCCATAGGTCCTACTCTTCCAGGAGATGTTGGGAAAGGGAAGGGGAGTAGGATGGGACCGAGTATTCCTAATTTGCAAGATCTGGATCTTAAGAGGGGTACGTAAAGCCGGACTCTCTTCGTGGTACTTGATGGTGGCTAACGGACTCACAGAAATGGACGCCGAGGATAATTTGGCTCGTCGCGACGACATTCGATTTGCGCGGAAACTCGATCGCAAAGAACAGAAGGCGGCATTGGACGAACTGGTCCCTCGCGCTGAAGCTGGAACCAGAGAAAGGCAATTGGAAAAAAAGAAAGAGGTCAATGAGAAGATGAAATCATTCAGGGAGAAATCACCAGGCGCAGCAGAAGTTCCAGATAGCGATCTGATGGGCGGGGATGATGGCATTGAGGGGTTCAAGAAGAAGAAGGATGAATTTGAGAGAAAGAAGAATGAGAGAGAACTGAGAAAAGAGGAGATAATGAGAGCTAGACAGGCCGAGAGGGAGGAGAGACTACAAGAATATCGGCAGAAGGAAGAGGGTACTATGGCAATGCTTAAGGCTTTGGCTAAGCAGAATTTTGGGTAAAGGACAGGCTTCGGAAATTTTAACGTAGGCCTGTCGAACTCGGCATACTATGCATACTATTATTCAATACAGTCGTGTCTAGTGACCCAAACCTCTATCTTCAGTAGCAGCCAGTCTCGACATACAACATTGATGCTCAGCCTTGTTCAGCCTTGTCAAGTGCCGAGGCCGGATACATAGCTCGAAAATAATCTCAATTTGCACAATCTCAAAGTTAGTGATATTTCACAATGTCCACAGATACAACAATGGAGGTGGGCAGACTATGGGTTCAACCCAAATAATTCATTGACCAATTGGCCAGACGGAGCATACTGAATTGTCGCAAAACTTGCGCAAAACTTGGGCCAAAAAGGTTTCGAATTTGTCACAAAATCAAAGAACGTAGCGGTGCAAGCTATGGAGTTCGCCGGAAGAAGAGCAGTGTGCGCGGGGCTGAAGGGTCGCGGGGCTTTCTGCCTGCACAACATACAACGAAATCCATCGCCAGCATGTAGGAAACTGAGTACAACACTATTTCGTGCTGCCAAGTCGAGTTCGAAGTCAAAGTCAAAGTCAAAACCACAGCCAAAGCCACAGACCACCAAGAATATACCGAAGTCTCGGCCGGAATACAGGTTTTAACTTCATATCTATGCTCCTGCAATCATCCTGACCATCTGCAGAACTCCAATCCCGCAGCGAAATCTCAACAATGCTGAAACCACCCCTCTACCGACCCCTCCGGGTCCCTCTCCAGGATTCTCATGGTATAGAAAAGTGCCCCTCATCGGCTCGGGCATTATCGTCCTCATGGTTGCAGGGGCAGGCTCCTATGCATATATGCTCAGCAAGAATGTATCTGCCGATTCACCTATGTCTCCGGCCGCTCAAGAAGATGTCTCCTCCCGCTACAACAGCATCGCCTCCAAATTCGACAATGAAATCGAAACCACGGAATATTGGACGGGGATCACGAAAGCTCGCAAAAAGATGATAGCCGAAGCTTCTGGGGATGTGCTGGAAGTGTCGATTGGAACAGGGAGAAATTTGGACTACTATGATTGGGACTTCAAGGGGTTCAACGGCGTGGGGAAGATTAGCCAGGACCCAAG
Source organism: Clarireedia sp. CPB17 (assembly GCA_002242865.1). Taxonomy (NCBI): domain Eukaryota; kingdom Fungi; phylum Ascomycota; class Leotiomycetes; order Helotiales; family Rutstroemiaceae; genus Clarireedia; species Clarireedia sp. CPB17. The sequence goes on from LLKJ01003628.1 coordinate 6,317, forward strand.
AATGGGAATCAAGAGAGGCAAGGTAAAGAGCTTCACGGCAGTAGACAAAAGTGAGGAAATGCTCGAAGTTGCCCATGAAAAGTTCTCGGCCATGTTCCCAGGAATTCTAGGCGTGCGATGGATCGTTCAAGATGCTGCAGAACCGCTACCTGGACCACCAAGAAATGCGAACGAGAGGAGTGGAAACAAGGACGCTAAATACGATACGATAGTACAAACTATGGGGTTATGTTCGGTGAATGATCCAGTGGCGTTGTTAAAGAATCTGGGAGACTGCGTAAAGGAGGATGAAGGGCGCATATTGCTGCTAGAGCACGGGAGAGGGACCTGGGAGTGGGTAAACAGACTTCTGGATGGTTATTCCCAAGGTCATGCTACTCATTGGGGATGCTGGTGGAATAGAGATCTGGAGGAAATTGTTAAGGAGAGTGGATTGGAGATTGTGAAGATGGAGAGGTGGCATTTTGGGACGAATTGGAGGTTTGAGTTGAAGAAACCGAAAACAACTACCACGATCAAGGAGGAGGTGAAGGCTGTCGCAGAGAAGTTGCTGAAGCAGGAAGAGAAGGTTGAGGAGAAGGTTAAAGAAAAGATCGAAGATAAGATTGAGAAGCCAGCGCCGAAGCAGGCAGAGAAGATTGAAGAGAAGGTTAAAGAGAAGGTTGAAGAGAAGATCGAGAAGCCAGCGCAGAAGAAAGGATGGTGGTGAAGCTTCGAGTATTTGGCAATCCTCTCCCACATGGACTTACATAGCAGGGCAAATGCACATACCACCGCCACTTCGATATTTGCGTCGGCGTTAACTCTTGCAAAGATTCATCTTGTGCCCATTTTATCTTGTCCCTGGAAATGCTACATATGCATCGGCACCCTTGTCCAAAACGCTTATCATTCTATCCTCACAGCTTCTCATTGGCCGACCAGCAAAGGAAGCCACAAAGCTTGTGATGCATTTCCAAAGTACCACAGTATGCCCATCAGCCTTGCAGGCGGCGTATAAATTACCACTCATGGAAATTGAGTAGCAAATCAAGCATTTCTTAGAAGACTTGCTGCGCGAAGAGTATCTTTCGTCATACCGAAAAACGGTTGCAGCCGGTCCAGGGCCCCTGTGCGGCGAGTCCGGAATTGACGAACAATACCAAAACCCCACGTTTGATTTCCGCTGCTGACAAAATCGTCAAGTTACATTGCCACGAAAAGATTCAACAGCATTTTAACTTATCACACAACACGCGCCCTTACAGTAACTTGGTTTCCACTTCCCGCTTGGCAATCGTAAACAAGTCTATTAATGTCAGTCAGTCTGTATCAGTACCCATAACCCACAGTATCTATTTCTCCTATCAACGCCGAGCTCCACTTACCCCGGAGAGAATCCGAGCGATATCTCCCTATCCATCACGTGCCAGGGGTCTTAGTCCGGGCGCAGTGTGGATCGTCTGTGCAATGACGACCAACTGCAGTGAAGGGCGAGAAACGCACGCCACGAAAAAGGTTAAGCTCAATTCGTTTTACGTATCGTTTTTCTTGATTCGAGCATTTTACCACTCTATCCGCTGCAGATCCCCGGATGCTTGACTATTTCTCTACTGTCATTTTCCTTATCAATTTTTGCGGGGTCGTGATGGACCGGAAGGGTTCATGAGTAAGTTGCTTGGGTTTGGATGATCGACTGGTGATTGGGTTCAGTCCTCGTGTGCAGGTAGGCAAGGGTTACTTTTTTCTTAATGATGGTCGTATCCTTCTCGTTATTTCTTTCTTTCTTTCTCTCCTCCTCTCATTCTTCTTTCTATCGATTCCATTGAGTTGAGTCCATTCGAGTAGCCAGTCATGCCTCGACGACCTTCTGCGACGGCCCATGAGGCTGATGCGGCTCAATTGGCTGCTATGGGCCATAAAGCGGAATTGGATCGCAATTTCTCCACACTTTCTATGCTGGGTCTAGCATTTGCCATTCTTAACTCATGGACAGCTCTCGCCGCAAGTCTGAGCGTTGCGCTGCCTAGTGGTGGATCAACTTCTATGCTTTGGGGTTTGATCAGTAAGTATCCTCTCCGCGAAATACATCCTCGAAACTTAAGTGCTGATTTGTGGCTTCACAGCTGCCGGTATCTGCAACCTGTGTCTCGCGGTTTCCCTCTCCGAATATCTCTCCGCCTACCCCACAGCCGGAGGTCAATACCATTGGGTGGCAGTCATCTCGTGGAAGCGCTATGTCCCGATTCTTAGCTGGATTACCGGCTGGATCAACGTCGCAGGGTGGATTGCGCTCGTCGCCTCCGGAGGTCTTCTCGGCTCCCAGCTCATCGTGGGTGTCATCTCCCTCACCCATCCCAACTATACTCCCGAGCGCTGGCATCAATTCCTGCTCTACATCGCATACAACATCATCGCGCTCGTGATCAACGCATTCATGACCTCGCTTCTCCCTCTCATTACCAAATCCGCTTTCATATGGAGCATGCTCGGATTCGTCGTCATTTCCATCACCGTCCTCGCGACCGCAAGCCCCGAATACAATAGCGCGGAATTCGTCTTTACAAATTTCCTCAATACGACGGGATGGCCCGATGGAATCGCGTGGCTTCTTGGTCTTCTCCAGGCTGGTTTGGGTCTCACGGGTTTCGACGCAGTGGCGCATATGATTGAAGAGATTCCCAACCCAGCTGTAGAAGGTCCCAAAATTATGATCGGGTGTGTATTAATCGGTGTCTTCACCGGCTTCATCTTCCTCATGGTTCTTCTCTTCGTCGCCGGCAACGTCGACGATGTAATCGAATCCTCAGCCGGTCCTCTTCTGCAAATCTTCTACCACGCCACCGGCTCCAAAGCCGGCGCTATCTGTCTCCTCGTGTTCCCCCTCGTCTGCCTCCTCTTCGCAACGATCTCCATCACCACCACTTCCACGCGCATGACGTATGCGTTTGCTCGCGACGGCGGTCTTCCTTTCTCCAGAGTCTTCTCAAAAGTCCATCCGAAATTGGGGCTCCCGCTTAATGCGCTCTGGCTGACTATGACTTGTGTATTGCTTTTCGGCCTCATTTTCTTGGGGTCCAGCTCTGCGTTTAATGCGATTGTTAGCGCGAGTGTTGTCGCGCTGGGTGTGAGTTATGCGATACCCGTGGCGGTGGGGTGTTTGAGGGGGAGGAAGGTTTTGCCGGAGGATAGGCAATTTAAGTTGGGTGCGGTGACGGGGTGGGTGTGTAATTTGGTGAGTTTGAGTTTTATTATGCGGTTCAGGAATGGCGCTGGTTTTCTTAGACGCGGTTATTTTCGCATTGGGTGGGGTTGAGTCTGTGTGATCATGCGTATTTTGAGAATATCAGCGTTGAAAGAAAGACGCGCTAACATCATAACCCAACAGATCGGCATCGCATACGTGATAGTCACCACCGTTCTCTTCCTCTTTCCACCCGACTTACCAGTCACAGGAAGTAATATGAGTACGTACTCCCCCATCCCTTCTCCCAATCCCTTCCCCTCNNACCCAATCCCTTCCCACCTCCCCCATACACACCTCCATCACACCACACTCCCCATCTTACCTAAATGTAAAATCCCAATTCCAGTTCATCTTTATATACTCTCCTCCTAACTAAATCAAGATATCGAACCCCACTCTGAAATCTCTCCCTACCTTATATTTCTCTCTCTATTATATACTATCAAATAACTAATGCTATATTTAATACTAAGTTACAACACATACTATCCAAGTCAAGCAAGTAGAATATAGTGAGTGTGATGCAATGTAGTAATGATATACGATACCAAATATCCCAAACCAGTCACCTACTCACTCATTTGCCCAAACCAACCACTTAATCAGCCAGCACAAACTTATATCCTCCCTTTCCCTTCCCCCCCAAGCAAACAAAAATTAATACACCTTAACTTAACCCAACTACCTTAACCAACCTTACTCACTTCCTCCTCCTCCATCCCCACTAAATCTCCCAACTTCCTCACCAAACCAGCTACGAGCCAGTCCACAACTTATATCCCCTCTCACACTCACACTCATACCCAATCTACCCACTGTACATCTAAACCTCTAGTATCCATCCCATCC
>LLKJ01003629.1:0-10290 GCA_002242865.1 Clarireedia sp. CPB17
AAATACAACAGCAACCAGCGTGCTTCCGCCGACTAGCAGATGAATTCCTCGCCGACCTCGTGATAAGCCCATACGTACGTACGTACCCTCCTCTCCATTCGAACATAGCAAAACACTTAACAAACATCTCCTACCCAACATGTATCGCGACTTCCCTATTTCATCCACCGTTCTCATCACAGAACATATGTTCAGCCCTACTCCCACTCCCACTCCAACCCGTCAGCACGGAAAAGCTACCACCCATTGGATAATTCGCGAAAGCGATCAGCCCAAGCCGGCTCCCACCCACATCGCATCGTCTCACCCCATCATTCCATCGCATCCCGTCTCGACCTCGACCTCGTCCCCATTAGTGCGTTTCCACGTGGCGTGTGATCCTGACTGCGCCGAAAAGGGACGCTTTCACGTGGGCGACAGCGTACACGGATGATATGATCGGCTTACTCGCTTTTGTTGGTTTTTTTGTGTTGTGGGATAGTGTACGGCGTTGGTCGAGCTGACTGTTCGAGATGTCATGCGTCGTGAAAGGAAAGGAAAGGAAAGGAAGGAGGGAGGAAGGGCGTTAAAGGCTTAATCACCCCAGTCACTATTACAATACAACAGAATACAATACAATACAATACCACACAAACCACAATGAGTTGATAATTTTAAATACATATCATTTCGCGTGCACACATATCTCATATTCTCATTCTCAAATACACACACACCACTCATCCCGCAATCGCCTCCCCCAAACTCACCCACCCATCCCTCTTCCACGGCGCAACCATAATCCCCCTCTGCGCATCCGCAACCTTCCCCGTCCCAGCCAACGCCTCTGCCAAGTCCTGGGCAGCCAATTCCCCACGCGGCGGGACCGATTTCCTGGCCGTCAAAACCGATATTTCGGCCGCATTTCCGTCACCCGAGATTTTCGCCAGCCGTGCCCAGCCATGTGTGGAAGCCGGGTGCAGGAAAACATCCGTTTGCACCTCCGCGAGGACTTTTTCTTCCGCATTCTCGTCCGAGAAAGCAGCGATGGCACGGAGAACTTCTCCGATTCTCGCTTGGTCGGCTGCGCTGACGGACTGGTTGGTGCGGAGGGTATGCAGCTCCGCGGTTACCGCGTCGAGACTCGCGGCGTCGTTATCGAGGAGGGCGATGGTGCCAAGGAGGAGAACGGATGGGACGTGGTCTGGATGAGACTCCACGCAGTCGAAGAGATGATCACGGGCTTTAGACTTAGACGACTCATCGCCGTGAGCCCAGAGGACTTGGGCGAGGACGCATACCGCGTCGGGATTGCCGTTGGATTCTGTGAGTGCAGGCTCGAAATATTCTAGCGCTGCGTCGAGGTTTTGCGTGTAGTAGTGTGCGAGCCCTACGGTAAGATGGGCGGATAATCTACACTTTTGGCGAGCTTCCGCGGAGAGCTCGTTACCGCTATCTTCCTCGCAGAGTTGTAAGGCGGTGTCTCCGCTTTCTATTGCTTGCTCATATTCTTGGTTCGCAAGCTGTGATCGAGCCAAATCTGCTTTGGCTAAAGCGAACCGTGATAGAGACACTGGTGATTCGGTAACTTCATAATCTGCTTCGACTGTCCCACAAATCGATGATAGGGTTTTGACGGCGACTGAAATGTCATTCACACGCTCTTGTAGAAGTGTCGAGAGATGCTTGGAAACGATATCGTCAGGGGCCATGGATTGTATTTGACCCAGCGCAAATAATGGTTGTACCAAGTCCGATATATTGTTAATGTCTTTCGATGCCAGAACTCGGTCAAATGTGGACTGTGAGTATTGCCGTTTGGTAATCAGGGACGATGATTCTGATATTTCCATGGCGTGCGTGAAAAGTAAATTGGCTTCTCTCGCATCACCCATCATGAGTGCAAGTAGACCTTGACCAATCCAGGCATGTGCATAATCCGGATCGGTTGACTGAGCACGTGTGAAAGCCTCGTTGGCAAGTTCAAGATCATTTCGTAGGAGGTAAAGCGTTCCGAGATTTGTCCATGCTTGAGCACTTCTCTCGTTCAAGTAGAGACTACGAACGAAAGAATGCTGTGCTACCTTTGGATTTAACTCACTAGTGACAATGCCTAGAGCATTCCAGAATTCCGAATTACCAGCCTCCAACTCTATTGCCCTTTTGAAGGATCTTACTGCAGCCTTCAGGTAGCGCGTAGATCTCTTCTTCAACCCAGTAGCAAGGCAAACATGGGTGCGATGTTCTATCCAACCTAGATTGTAGTAGGCGACAGCTTGAGCATGTGTATCATGAGACGAGGCATGAATTGCTCTTTTGTGAGCTAAGATTGAAGCATGCAAGCACCGTGTCAGGTATACTCCATCTTGCTCATCCGCAGGATATAATCCTTTAGCAAAGACAACATCGCCGGAAACACCATCAACGTCGGCAAATATATCGTAGGTATCTTTGGCATCTGCCGCAAGCAGCTTTTCAATCTGTGCGGCCGGAAAGTCTGCGAGACGACTGCGTACCCAAGAGTAGACAACACAAGCATCCCCCACGGCGCGCCAGAGGTTAAAGGCATCACTTCTACTTTCCACGATTTGGCTAGCTATCTCAATGGTCTCTGTAGCACGCTGAGCAGCTTTTCCAAATAGACCTTTCTCAACACCATCCCAGGCGCTATCCACCAATGTCTGAACTAAAGCAATGGAGACACCAAACTCTAATGGGCGGTCCTTGAGCACGGCCTTGTAACCATCGATAGCTTCATCGAAATCGCCCAGTTCGCGTTTGACGTTGGCAAGCATATGCTTTGCAAACCAAGTTTCTCCGTCCTGGCGTTGCTCGATTTCGTGCTCAAATTGTTCTGCATGCTGGAAAGCTTTTGTTGCCGCAATATACCGTCCTGAATTATGATAACTCTCACCAAGACCCACCCAAGAATGGTAATCTGTTGGGGCAATACGCAATGCGGATTGAAAAGAGACAATACTCTTTGCATAATCCTGTTTGTTTAGTTCGGCGACACCGAGTGCGGCGAAAGGCCAGCTGATACCCTTTTTCTTAGAACCTGGAGCAGGTCTAACTTTCCCAGACTCAACAACTCTTTGAGCGACCACTTCCACCAATTCCCACTCACCCTGACCTGCGAATATTTTTGCAAGTCGTTCGGCAGCTTCTACTTCTGCAGAAGACAATTCGAAAGCCTTTTGGAAACACTTCCGAGATCTCTTCTTATCTTTTAGGTAGTCTGCGTAGAATTTACCAAGCATAGTATATGCTGGGGCAAAGTTAAGATTACTCTTCAGCGCTGCTAGGAAGTATGAATAGGCCCCGTTCCTATCTTTACGTGCTGCTTTGGACGAATCTATATTCCAAAGACAAATACCTATGCGGTACTGTGTCTGTGCCAATAAGTCTCGTGATTTTAGATCTTTGGCTTCCATTTCGGGTAAACACTCTTCGAGCTCTTGACGTCCAAGTGAGTAATCACCGTTCAACGCCTTCACCCATGCAGCTTCAGCTTTGACGCGAACATTAGTGGGATCACGTTTCAAGGCACGACCCAAGAAGTCAACCGCAGCTGGATAATCATCTTCTTCCTCATAAATCAACCCAATTCCTATCAGCGCTGGAGTAGAGCTTGGATTATCCTGGAGAAGTTCGTCAAACAGGGCTTTTGCTTCTGGGTGGTTTCGTGGTGATTGGTAAAAAACGAGAGCAGTTCCTAACAGGGTAGTGAAGACCTGAGAGGCGTTCTTGAAACTCTGATTGAGTTTGTTTGATTCCTCCAAAGCAAGTCTCTTCGCATTTCGCATGAGATCGACAACACTTTCGTGCTCATCGAGAAATTGATAATACTCCCCCGTCAACCGATGAGCTAGAATGGAAGTTGGTGCATCTGTTATGCCCTCAGTCATAAGCAATAGGCGATCTTCTGCAAGTACAGGGCTGTCTAATGCAACTCCTCCTCCATCATCGTCATCATCTTCGCTCTCATCTACATTTGCTGTAGGTGTAGCTGGCGTAGCGGGAGGCGGTGGAGGGGGGAATGGAGAAATTTCGCTAGACATGTATCCTCGCAAAACCTGACCAAGGCCGCTTGTAGGGAAAAATGCTGTATATTCTCGGAGAATGTTTACATCAAGATCTTGAACATTTTCCGGGTCTTTCCATTCGATAGCAATGTCCCAGGCCAGTTTGAACGGATGCTTTATTATGACCATGTCCGTCGCAAGCTTCAAAACTTTGTCATGTTTCTCTTTCTTCTGCTCACCAGGCGGCAGAATAATCAAAACGTCTAAACATCTCTGGATAAGCTTCTCTTCATATTGACGGCGAACATCATCATCATTGCTCCAGTTTATGATTTGCGAGTAGATGTTCTCCAGATCACTATCTTTCAGAACTTCTCGCTTGACCTCGGTGGTGACTTGGCCAATTTTTGCACCTAAGCGTGTTCTCCGCTCTCCAATTTCCTTATTTATGCGCTCCTTTTCATCGAATTCGGTGATTTGGGCTATGATTTGGTAGGTGTGAGATGGATGAGGGACGCGACCTTCCAGATAATCATAAATCGGACTTTCAGGTAGCACAATCTCTAGAGACTTCCTATGTTGCAATCGCGTCCCCTGGTTTTTGGCGAATGCTTGAAACTTGTCAATAACGTCCTGGCACTTATATTTGTCGTCCTGGGCCTGGTATATCTGAGCCAGGCGCAAGGCTGCGGTTTGATAATGAGCGAGTTTGCTGCCGCCTTGTTTCTCATACACTTGAATCAGACCTTGCCATGCTTGAGGCTCTCCCTCCTTGATCTTCGTTGCAGCTTCGTAAGCCGCTTCTGCTTCGGCATATTTTGATTGCTTGCTGAAGGCGAAACCTAGGAAAATGTTCCTACGAGGTTTAGTGAGCTGAGGCGCAGACAGAATATGAAGTTAGAGAGCATGAAAAGATTGTACTCACCCCTGGTAGCTTTTAGGATCTGCCTTCAACAACGCTCTGGCTTGTTGGGCAGCTTCCTCGTAATCCTGAGATTGTATGGCAGCATTTATAGCTTTCAACGCTGCCTTAGATGCTGACATGGCTTGTAATTATTTGGGTAATGCGGCATAGCTATCCAGGGAAGTAAATAAGAAACTGGCCCTGCTAGTGGGTTATTCTTTCAACAAGTGTTTGCATTTTTTGTTTACATGCATCATTACACGCACACTTTGAAGACGAAGGTAGCCTTGCTTAGTGGGGTTCTATCGGTTCGGATTATCTTTCTAGCGATAGTGTTTAAGCTAGCGCCACAGCACGCTAAGCACTGATATTAAGCGTCTATTCCGCTTTTCCATTCCCGAGAGCCGTTGACTATTTAGACAGATGGTTGCGCGACCAGTAAGCCCTGTAAGGCTTCTTCAGTATCATACTTCGCGAGAAGCTCCTCCCGTAATGCATCAATCTCATCCTTCTTTTCCCTAATCACGCCTGCCAACATATCCTTCGCCGGACCAATAAGATGTGCATCGGCCAATCCCATAATGACCGCCATGAGCACAACACTGTCGCCCATCTTCTTTAAGCCCTCGTCCTCGTTAACACCGTTCATGATTTTCAACAGCCGTTCGAAATCTGCATCTCCTGGTGTCACGATAGCCCGAAGCACAGCCTCCTCGCTACCGACTTTATACTGATGATACCTGTTGGGTGCAACAGTAACCTTCTTGCCAACTTCGAGCTCTTGAGCTGATGCCTCCAAAACGTCGAGGTCAGGTTCATCGCTGCTGTAGACTGTGATAGACCCTTTGATTAAGTCGAACGTCTCCGAGAATCGAGTGTGGAAATGCGGCGGTACTGTCGTGCCAGGCGTCATGTGCTCAATGAAGACTGTGCGAGCACCACCGTTCATAGTTGTCGATTCCTCGAGCTGGTACTGCCGTTTATCCCAACGACGATCTGCTGACATGTTGGTGGTATTATGTTATCACGATGATTCCCGTAGCTGAGTGTTTGAGCAAGATGTGAGAATGAGTTTCTTGGATCTCTACCCAAGAGATCTGTGTAGCTTTTTATATGCTAAGTATACAGGGAATTTAACGCCGAAGATATTAGACTCTGTGCTGGATTATGTATTCTTTACGAAGTCTTACTGCTGTTATTCAGCTCAACTCAAAAGTATCACGTACAAACCTAACTTCGTAACCCCACCAATCTACTGGCTATACACCCCAATCTGTATTTCCACCCTACCCATTTGGTCATTATCTATTGCTTCAACCTCTTCCAGGCGTCAAGCGTAGGTTCTCTTGTAGTATCGTTGTCTCGATGCAGCGATCTACATAAGTGGGATTGAACCACTTTCCTGAAGGTCTCGATACGTGGGGAGAATGGGGCAATTCTTATACATCCTCAAGCTATTTGACCTTCTAGCTCGTGACCTTATTCCCAGTGTTGTTATTGTTTTAGCTATGCCCTAGGTCTTTATCCTCCTCTAGCATAGAATCATCGCCTCACTAAACGTATGGCTTGACGACGGATTCAGAATCCGATTGATATGAGTATCATAAGCTACTTTGCTGCTCTTATTGCCCGAATCGTAGAAAACTAGCTGGGACTTGAGTTACAGCCAACGGCGACCCAGCAACGCTCCTCATTGCGATCTCTCTCTCGTTGTTGTGCGTATTCTGGATGTGTATATTGTATGTTTACTAGGAGCACATTTGACCAACCCTTTGCCATGTAGTCCGGCCTTGATGTGACCGTAATCATGGATCTCATCTGAGCCAGGCGTGAGATTCTTGACCATATGCCTAGTCCAGCTAACATGCACTATTGTTCAGGTCGATGTTGAAGTAGATACATACTCAGGTAAAGCATTGTGATATCTTCTTTTACGCATTGTGCCTCGAGTCAACCTCTTCGAGTAGCTCCTGGGCACACCTACTGCCTCCGTTAGTTCTCGATATCATAAAGTGTCCTCCTATCCGCAGGTTTCCATAGTCCTCCATACCCAGGCTAAACCCATACAGTAGTTGTACGGGCAGTATACCCCTTGATTTAGCAACAGACATCTGCATTCTTATAACATCTGCTCCTTCGCAAGTATTCTATATACTGCACAAGGTCTAATCCCAAGGTGTTGAAGATATCGGTCTCAAAAACGTGTTGTGGAGGATAAATAAGAACTAAAGTTGTTTCAAAACGTGTTTAAGGTTAATACAGCTGGCGAGGGGTGCACGGCGTGTCAGCAAGCGTCATTGATAAGGAGAAACTACTATCGTATCCTGATTGTCCAGCGCCACAAAACTCCTGCAGCTCCGACAACCTCTACGAAACCACCACTCCTCAAACTCTAATATCCTCAAATCGCGGGTTTTGGTTATGGCGCCTCTAAGATTAACGATCGAGAATGGACATTTTCGAGACTCCCATGGCCGCGAGGTCACCCTACGTGGAATCAACCTAGCCGGCGATGCCAAATACCCCAGCAATCCCGATCAACCTTCACATGTTGCAAAGGACTTCTTCCACGGAGACAACGTCGACTTTCATGCGCGACCATTTCCCAAGGAGGAAGCTCACATCCATTTCTCGCGACTAAAGCGATGGGGCTACAATACAATAAGATATGTTTTCACATGGGAGGCAATCGAATCTGCGGGGCCTGGCATTTATGATGAAGAGTGGATTCAGCATACGATTGAGATCCTGAGGATAGCAAAGAGTTATGGCTTCTATGTGTTTATGGATCCTCATCAGGATGTTGTGAGTTATGCGCATCTAAAACTATTGATCTTACATTATACTGACAGATCAGTGGTCGAGATTCACAGGAGGATCAGGAGCGCCGATGTGGACTGTCTATGCGTGCGGTCTTAATCCCCAGAGTTTTGCTGCCACTGAGGCGGCCATTGTGCACAATACATACCCCGAACCAGAGAACTTTCCAAAGATGATTTGGTCTACCAACTATACCCGCCTTGCAACCCAGACAATATTCACATTTTTCTTTGCCGGGCGAGACTTTGCCCCGAAATGTATAATTGATGGAAAGAATATCCAAGACTATCTACAGGAGCATTTTGTCAATGCTTGTGCCCATCTTGCGCAACGAATACACGAGGCTGGCGACATTGAGAATGAGGTTGTGATCGGATGGGAGAGTATGAATGAACCCAATCGAGGTTATGCTGGTTGGACGGACCTATCGGGCATTCCAACTGAGCAAAAACTGCAGAAGGGCACATCCCCTACCGCATGGCAAGCTATTTTGACTGGATCTGGAAGGGCCTGCGAAATAGACACATGGGAATTTGGCGGGATGGGACCCTATAAATCAGGCAAGGTTCTCGTTGATCCGCAAGGACAGAGCACATGGTTGCCAGCGGATTACGACGAATCAAGGTATACCTATAAGCGTGATCCAGGGTGGAAGCTCGGTGAGTGTATATGGGCACAACATGGTGTGTGGGATCCAGCGACGGATACTTTGTTGAAGAAAGATTACTTCAAAAAGAATCCACGAACCGGAAAAGTACTTGATTACGAAGAATTTACAAATACGTATTATATGGATTACTATCGAAGACATAGGGACGCGATCAGAGCTCATCATAAGGATTCGATACTTTTCTGCCAGCCACCCGTCTTGGAGATCCCTCCTTCCATCAAAGGCACCGAGGATGATGATCCATTGATGGTTTATGCTCCTCATTACTACGATGGCGTTACACTGATGACCAAGAAGTGGAATCGTTATTGGAATGTGGATGTATTTGGTATCTTGCGGGGTCGATATTTGACCCCTGCTTTTGCGGTTAAGATTGGAGAGACGGCAATCAGGAATTGTTTCAAAGATCAACTAGCAGCTATCAGAAAGGAGGGCCAAGACTACATGGGCAACCACCCGTGTGTATTGACTGAATTTGGAATCCCTTATGATATGGATGACAAGTATGCATACAAGACTGGCGACTACTCGAGTCAATCAGGGGCCATGGATGCCAATCACTTTGCCGTTGAAGGAAGTGCCATGGCAGGTTACACGCTCTGGTTATACATGTGCCAGGTAAGTGTGTATCATTCCGTAAACTTACTCGACTAATTCTTCACAGAACAAACATCAACTGGGAGATCAGTGGAACGGTGAAGACTTATCAATTTTCTCCCTCGACGACCTCCCACTGCCTCTTGATGCCACCCCCGCTACGCCCAAAAACGGATCAACAACTTCGTTGATTGAAAATGCAGCAGAATCCGCAACAGCGAAAAAAGAACTCTCAGACGAGTCCACTGTCAACCCAGGTAACTTAAAAGCCAAACTCAAAACCCCCTCTATGTCATCGACTCCCACTGATGCCCCTCCTGAACTCACCAACTCCCCCGGCTACCGTGCCGCCGAAGCTTACGTGCGTCCCTCGCCCATCTACACCGTCGGCCAGATCGCCTCGTACGGATTCGACCTGCGAACATGTACTTTCATACTCAGACTCGATGCGCCCGCGCCGACGAAGGACGACACCCCGACGGAGATCTTTCTGCCCGAGTTTCATTTCCCGAAGGAGGGCTGCACGGTCGAGGTTACGGGTGGGAAATGGATTATTGCGACGGATGATGAGGATGGTGGGTTTATCCAGAAACTGCGGTGGTGGCATGCCGAGGGCGAGCAGAGTATCAAGGTGCAGGGCACGGTGAGACAGAGTATGAGATTGAGGAAGGAGGAGGATGATGGGTATTTGGAGCAGTGTCAACAGAGTAAGTGTGCGGTTATGTAACATGCTGTAGAGATATGCGTTCGCATTGGGGTTGAGCATGGCTTGGGAGTTAGGCAGCTTGGGAAATTACTTGGTAGGAGCGGTTGTTGGAGCGTAAATGAAATGCATGGGTGGTTTTATGTTCATTATGGTATAAGTAGAGCACAAATGACGGCATATACAATTCTTATGACACCACTTTGAGAATCAAGTCTTCAGTTTAAGAAACGGCCCTGAACGGCATATCGTGCAAGACAACTTATCTAGCCTCGCAGGCCCCTCCATCAAGGCTGATAGAAGCAAGCCCAGGATACGGTCCGAGCTTGTAAGGCTGAGATGAGAGAATGCAAGGCTGGTGTTTATATTCACAACTTTCTGAAATTATTCTTCTCGTCCTATTCTTCATGTTAATTTAATCCAAGGCAAATCATGAGGGAATATTCCATAATACGATAATACGATAATAATCCCATTCTTTCTACCCTCGCCAACAAAACCTTAGACCTAATATAATCAATCAATCAACCAACTTCCCCCTCACACACACATACCAAACCCCTCTCTCCACCCATCCAGCACAACCCCAAAA
>LLKJ01003630.1:0-10239 GCA_002242865.1 Clarireedia sp. CPB17
GAGGGAGAGGGAGAGGGAGAAGAAAGGGATTGGTAGCAGAGTGAGGAGATGGAAGCGGAATTGAGAGTTGCAGAAGGAAGGTGGGATAAGGAATAAGTCGGGGAGGGACTTGGGATAAGCGATAGAGAGGAGAAGGGGAATAAGAATAGCTTTGTGGTTTGGTTGAGATGGGTTGAGATATAATGGAATGTCTGTTGTAATATATGAGTATATAGTAAGGCGAGTAGAGAAATTGACGGAGTGCTAAGAATAGGTTAAAGTGAAGTAGGTTGGGCGGAATGACTGGAGTAAAAGGTGGGAGGGGGGCTATATAGATATATAACGAAGGAAAGAAAACGGAAGAGGAGGAGGGTGAGGGATGCAGCGGGTGAGGCGGACGAGATGTGGATTTGCTAGGCTCAAGAGAATTGTGTTAATGGGTTTGTTTTATGTTATATTGGCTGAATAGTACATGATATTTGGTGGAAAGAGTGGTAGTATATATGATAGAGCTGACCGAGCAGAGTAGTTGATTGACGATTGTTGTATAGGTGATGGAAATGAGTATAGAGTAATATTAAGTTGTAGGATGTGGAGAAAGACAAAAAAGAAAAAAGAGGAAATAGGAATATGAAGAAAGAAGACAGATCGACTGGGGAGATGAGGGTAATGGGCGGGCGAGAAATCGGCATCTTTCAGCGTGGAGCATTGCCGAGATGTAGAAATCACCGGCGGGTCGAGATGATAAAATAAATATATTAGGTTGATTAGTATAAAGTGAGAAAGATACTAAAAATACATATATGCCTCCCCGTATAATTTCATTGTCCAGCTGCCCGCCACTGCCACTGCCAAATGGATTCCAGATGGATAGATCTAAGATCCCAGCGGCGCAGTTTGGTATTCGAACTTCTGAGTATCAAGGTTGAATTATCTCTTTCGTGCACCGTTTGTCGGTATGCAAGTGTTGAGGAACGAAGCAATGCAGCTAACTACCGCTTCCAACGTAGTGGGTTAAAAGAACAGTGGCAGCAGATGATAGTAAGACGCGACATCGCTCTAGGTCAACTGTCTCTATTTCCACGCCTAAGTTCTTTTCGCCGTGAACATAATTTTTTGCTTGCTACCCACCAGTGATACATGCCATCATTTAAGTCGTCGCTGACAGGCTCGCTGATAAGCTCGCTAGCATTGTCGGGGGTGCTATCGTCAGATTCCTTCCCCTTCATACTCGTCTTCACTCAGAACAATATACGTCTTCCTATGATCAGGATCCCCGAGGATGATACCCGTCCAGAACTCCTCGATAGTAGGAAACTGCTCCAGGAGTGCTGGTGCCTTTTTTAAGACCCGGTTCTCGACGGACTCGTGCACAGGACACCCATAGGTGTTCCTATCCATGCGGACAAAGTAGCGACCGCCCTCTTCTTCTTCTTTGAATGATCCCTCCCAAATACCCCGGAATGATGCCGATTCGAGGCTTAGATCGTCTCTCAGAACTTCAAGGACGTTGTGCCAGCCCATTGGACCGGGTACTAAGCACACCGAGTCCAGCACTACATGTTTCAGCGTCGCGGCGTGTCGCTTGAAAAAGTCCATGAAGGAAGACGGGCGAGCTGACAAGCTAGAAAGTAGTAGATTCTGTAGATTAGAGGAATTCAATCCTACGATGGCTTTGTCCCAGGTTGCCGGAGGAGTACGTCTCATCTGGGTATATTCGAACTCGATGGAAAATTGGATGGAGAGACTTTCCAGCCCAGGAGTAGATCGTAAGAGGTCTTTGAGGCCTTTAATTGGACCATTGTCATCACGTTTTAGATAAACGCCGAAAGTCAAGCTAAGGTGCCGGAGGTAATTGAACGCTGGAAGGATGACGTTCTCGGTATCACTCCAGGAGAAAAAGAGCTGCGCGGGAATGAGATGTATATGCAAGGTCACCAAGTTGATATCTGACAGAGCGGCGGCAGTAAAAATCGCGTTAAGAGGCCTGTATTGCTTTATCAAAAACAAGGCGTTATACGGACGTTGAAGGAGGCCTTTGAACTGATCGGTGGATGACAGTAACAATTTCTGCGCATACCAGGAGGGGACGCATTCCGTGTCTATAGTGATCGTATCAAGACACGTGAGCAGAGGGATCGATGCAGTAAAGATAGTAGTATCCCATGTGGTATTCCGTATGTACTCTTGCTCGTTAGCCAGCCTTTCATAGGCTTCGAAGCTTTGTTCTAGTTTGACATGAGTAAGAATTGGTTGATTAGTGTCTTTGGTCGCATACTGATAATATCTAGCATATCCATGCTTATGAAGTCCGCCTTTTAGCATTCGCGGCTCATAATAGAAGCTTCTGACATGTTTTGCAAGATGCGCAGACTTGGAGATATTAAGCAGGTTCTGGAGACTGTCGTGCGTGTACAAAATATGCAGATTCCGGAATAAGCAGGATGCAGCAACGGCAGCACAATCTTTGCTTGCTAATCGAAAGTTGCATAGTGCATCCTGTGGAAGCACCTTTGCACGACTGAAGTAAGGCTTGCTATGGCCGTCGGGAGGGAAATCGCCCTCTTTCAGAAAACCGCAGACCATGGTGATGATTTCTGTGGAGAGCACCTCAAGTATTGACATTCCAGGTGTGACAGCAAGGGTTGCCATGGCTGCTGAGGACGGTGGGCGGAAGTTATTCAAATATCCTAGATTTTGCGGCAATCGCTACCTGATGTCTCTTAGAAAAGAGAGCGCGGTGCTATCTGAGTAAAAATCGAATACAGGTCTACATAATATGGTTGCCTTAGAAATGAAAACCCGTGCACAGACATAAATCAAGCGGCGGTGCAGAACTAACAGGCTGACGACAATACTCAAGACTACTGAAGAATAAAAATATTATATTATCTTAGATTCTCTAGTAAAGGGTTTGGTTACAGTAACAGATTATATTACACTATCCTACATAGGCTTTTATTTTCTGAGCTGGTGAAACATCTGTCTGCTTTACATGTCTACATTTAGTCATAGTAGACTCAAATAATCACCATAATTGGTGTTCACGGTATCCACGCCATCCCAAATATCCCGGGAATCCACGATATCTACGGTATCCTCAACATCATCACCCTGATCTTCCTCGGCCTCGGGAAAGGCTCGATCTTCGGGAGCATCTGCGTCGCCGTAGTATGCTCCATACACCTCAATCTGCCTGAGTTGCTCAGTACAAGCATCAATAATTTGCTCCCATATCCCTTCAATCGTAGGATGCTCATCCCTTGCCATCCTGTGACCCATCAGGCGGGCTTCTAGTAAGTCATAAATCACGTTTCCTTGCACTTTCCACCACGTTGTAATGGGTGGTGAGCGAATCACTTCATCGGCCCAATTGCCCTCCCAGATACCATCAATATGTACGGCGCTGCACTTAACAACGGCCATAATGATGTGGAAAACACGGTGCCATTCTGTCAGGTCTTCCATC
Source organism: Clarireedia sp. CPB17 (assembly GCA_002242865.1). Taxonomy (NCBI): domain Eukaryota; kingdom Fungi; phylum Ascomycota; class Leotiomycetes; order Helotiales; family Rutstroemiaceae; genus Clarireedia; species Clarireedia sp. CPB17. Next base: position 3,449 of record LLKJ01003630.1, read on the forward strand.
AAGTGCATTTTCTCTAGTGAGAGACAATTTAAGCTTGCAGCATGCTGCGTGAAGAACTCGATAAAGCTGTCCCGTCCACCAGAAATATTACAAAGCTTAAGGCTTTTGAGCTTGGGAAGCACGACTCCACTCACAGCTTTATCCCAGAAAGGTCCGCGTTCATGTCTCGCAGCTCGCTCATTATCCTCGTCGTAATCGTCGATGGTAATGTTGAGGGTTTCCAGATGAACAGCTGAGCGTAGTACGCGGTTTAGACCCCGACTAGCAGTATCGGAGATTCGCATGTTATGATAGTAAATAGTAATATCAAGGTTACGGAGATGCTCGAACATTGATGATGGTATAAACTCAGACCGTATCATAAAAAAATCTTCAGCAACGGAGTCAGAGTTCAAGCTAGTCAACGTGGTGTTTGCCAAAGAGCACGCATGAAGTATTATCTCCAAACACTTGGTTCCAGTATTGTTGTTCAGTAGCACCTCGGGTTCAAGAAATAATGTATCCCCCTCAACCAGAAGGTTACGAGCCAAGCGGACCGCATTGTAAGACAAGGGTTTCAGTACTTGTACTGCTATCTCACGCAGATTCGTAAGTCTTTGAATCGCTTTTGTAAGCACGGCTGCGTGATAGTGCATTTTGTAAAGGTAATCTTGCTGGGAAAGCAAATCCAAGTATGTAGTCCAGCCGCGTTCGATATCATCGTGCGTCTTTTGGTCTCGAGATGGACCGGAGAAAAGCCAGAAGGGCTCCCAGGCTAGCGTCTCCATTAAAAGAGGCTCATACCAGATCTCCCTGACATGCTTTGCAAGATGAAGTTGATCAGAAATGCTCTGTAGATTTTGGAGACTCCTCAGCATAAAGGAAACATGCAGGCTCCGGAAGAGATACGGCGTTGCAGCAGCAGCACAGTTTTTGCATGTTAATCGGAAATTGCACAGATCGTCTTTAGGGAGGCGATCAGCAATGAGATATCCACAAACGATGCTCAAGAGCTCCTCTGGGAACGCCTCGGCAAGAGAGGTTCTAGGGAACGCGTTGATTGTCGCCATGGTATGTTGAAGATAGGATTCGATGTGTCCAGCAATCCGGAGCAGACGAAAGACTCAGAGAGTTCAGCAATAATGGGAGAGTTCGTTGCGATAAATATTTTTTGAAGCAGGGAACGCGACAAAGTTCAGATCGTGTTTGACGACTTTTGGCGTGAGGTCACGAACCGGTCTTACGTAATCGAATAATTTGATTGGCCAACGGGTATTGGTATGTTTTGCTGGAGTAGTGCTCGATTATGATAAAGAAGATGGCAGCAGAATAAGTATTTTCTCCTCGCTCTGTATACTGCCTTATTGCGATTATTGAATATGGTGTGTTTTGATCCTATTTTCCCTACATCTGCATGGTCAGGAAGGTCTGGGTACACCGACAACTAACTTGCAGATTTATTCTGGGGGTTTCTTCTTTGCATTTGATTCTAGATCTACTCTTCTTATTCTATTCTATTCTTATCTTTTTAGCCGGTCGATACTTTCTTCTTCTGCTTTAGTTGACCAGAGAATGTCTTGTAGACCGTAATACAAACATTGTAACTCCTATCGATCCGATCAGTGAGTGACGTTTCGACTGTTTGGTAGCGAGCTTTCATTCATTCATTCGGTGGTCATCTCGCGTTTCTCTTGAACTTCTTTTCTATATCACTCTGCGGTATATCTCCTGCTAGCTGCCACTTTAGTTCTATCTCCTTCGACTTGTGGAAGTGTCCATGTATATTGTGAGGATGGAGGAAGGTCATCAGTGCGTGAAGAGAGCAGGCAGAGAGTAAGGCTCCATCTCCCTTTCGCTCTCATTACATCACTCATGGTGCCTTTTATACAAATAGCAGCATACCCAGAATATAGCAGCGAAAGCAGTTATATATATCAGACGACAGCAACAAATACTGCGCAATTTGTTGTCTATTTTCATGTCGCACAATAACGCACTCACGCCCAGCGCAGTTAATCAGAGCGTTGACCTGGAACGTCAATACAAGACGTACATGAATGTATTCATTCATCCATTCATTCCTTACGACCGTCTTCCTTCAAGCTTTGCACTGCATATAATGGTCTTGTATCGACTTCTTGGGTTATCGCTTTTATATCACATTTTATTATACCACGCAGAGAATTCGGATAGATTGCGGGGCCTTTGGGCGTGAATGCTATGCTCTCATTCACTTCACGTCGATATCTTCGTCTATATATATACTATTCACTCACCATCCCCACCAATGCGCATTTCATTTGTTCGTCTATCTAGCGCGGAAATACGGGGAAAGGCATACATACCCATCCCTCTTCCTTATTCTGAAGAGACACATTCCTCTTACAACATCTAATACTTCGTTCATGGTGGCGGCGCCGGATGGCGGAATGGGAAGATGATCTGTTTGTAAGTCAGCAAATGGATAGGTGGGCAGAGATGGTGATTGGTTCGGGTTTGGGTGTTTGTTTTGTTGTCGCTCTTTCAGCTACTGTCATTCCCATCTTCCATCATCATCTCCATCACCGTCACCTTCTCTACTTCATCACTGCTGTTCTGTATTTGCTTGACAGTAGTCGACAAGAACGGCAGCGACTTCATCGGACTTAGGAATACTATGTATGTAATACAACGAATCTCAAACTAGTCCCCGCGAAATGAAAGAACTGCGCGTGAATAAGTTCCTTGCCATTCTGTCTTGATGTATCCTCCTTAGGTTCAGTCTTTGTTCGACTCTGCATTCAACAATAGAGCAAGATCTCTTTGAAGAGCTTTTATAGGGTTTTCTGAAGCTAAGGATGAACCAGAATGAGTGAGGGGAGGGGAATGGTGATGCGGAGCCAAGTCAGCTGTAGCTTTGGAATCGATTCACTGCTTTTCGTCATCTCATATGCCACTCCCTTGTCCCTGAGTATATAAAAGAACAACTTCTTTCCCCCTACTTGCATCAGCAACAAGCCGAAGACTTACAAAATTTCCTAGGAACTTGCACTTCCACGTCAGTCACTTCAGGAGACAAAGACGCGTTCAAGACGAGGAATGGGACGCGAGTCTTTACCCACAATTCCATGAATGCTTCGTTTAATCTTCTCTGTCCCGCAAGGTGTTGTTGTTTTTTGTTCTATATCAAAACGTAACATTATCTTCCATGCTTTTCAATTCCTCTATGTTGCTCACAACTCTTAATTCCCCTATGTTGCTCACCCTCTTATCTTCTCTCCGCACGGGAGATGTTTACAGTAGTTAACGGTCAGATACAATTACCCCAGTAAAGTTAAGTCTAGGAAAAACTTCCCCAACACTCGCCCACCAATCCGGTCAATCGTACCCGTGTCTTCCTGTCCAGTGAGATAGGATGATGTAGAGCACGAACGAAGATTCTTTCACAATATTCATTCCGCTGACAATAAAGGGAGTGGATAGATGCACCAAATATTACAGTCCGAGGAGAGAGCCCCAGTTGTAGGATACCTTTTGATGGAAGGCCGTACAGTGAAGTTCACCGGATACCGTAGGACGGCGAGGACCGACAACCATGACCTCCGTTCGACAACAAGAACGACCAGCCAGTCAGCAAATCAACCACAACATTACCTTTCCACTCACCCGAACCAAATCCACTCTACCACAACAATATCACCTCCACCAGCTACGCCAATTCAATGAATACCTTCAGAATTCCAACACAGTTCCACTCGTATCTCGCTACAGTATTCCAAATCCATAATCGGTCTAGGATGTGATGACGGCCTGGGTTTATTGTTTGGTCGTCTATAAGCGCTTTCGTGGATATAAACGAGACGTACGAGCTGGTGCAACTTGGTCGAAGACGGATGTAACAGCGGCTTAGGTGGATGAGCTATTGATTGGATGAATGGAGATAAGAGGAAAATAGAATACAACTATATCCACTGGGTGATAGTTATTCTGGGAGAAACGCCAGCCATCTGTCAAAATATATCGACAAAGACGTTGTCGTCCCGATCATATGAGTGGTGAGCGCGTAAGGACTTTTGGTTTTGATTTCGTCCCTTTCGGAAGAGTCATGACGAAACTTCTCGCCGTCTCTGACTGGCCAGGATACATCCGGGCGCCTAGACCAGCATGATAAGGAAATCGGTACAGCTTCAGTACAACGCAAGGACTCTCGGTCATATCACTGTTTTGGATCCAAGGTGGAGATGCTGTTCCTGACTCTTTGGGTCGCAGTTCGGATTTTACAGACGTATTTGTATATTGTCAGTCCTAGCAGGTCTGTAAGCGAGCTTTTCGGCCCAAGGCTAGCCTGGCTAGTGGACGGCTCTTCTTGGCTTTTGTCCAATGAAATACTAGCTTATTGGTTATATCACGACATTTTCCGTCAAGACTTGGATTGTGACACGGCTGTTTCGTCGTGATGGTGCTCGTCCTGATGCTTGTTTAGTGTCCTCGACGAAGAGGACCGGCAGAAAATGTGGGCGGATTGCCGAGGCAGTCTGTCAGGTACGGTTTTTATCCCTTCCAATGACAAAACTTTGGGCTGTTGTATGATCTTGTAGTCTCGCATGCAATCTCGCAATTCGTCATTCCTGCGCGGTGATTTTACTTACCCGTTCGTATATCTACGATGGCTTACGCTCGTTGAAACATTCTGGTGGTGGCACATTCACGTCGCACCGATAATCATTACTGTTTGGGAATCGAGGGTCGCATGGATGTTCCTGCATTTATTGGAAATTCACACGTAAAATGTCCTCACAGGTGGCTGTGGCTATGTCCACTGGCTGGATATCCTTGCAATTTGCATAGTTATATCTGCTGAACTGCATCTGCTGCCTAGTAGTATTGATCCAGATATCAAGTTCCAGTCGGCCGACAGTTGGTTTTACGACGCAAATCAAGGACTATTCCGATATTTCTTCTGCAGCCATGTCGGATAGCCCGCTCTCGATAGCTGCCAGCATTACAGGCTTGCTTACATTCGTAGCGGCTGTCATCGCGGGATTCTATGCCCATGCTCTCATCGGTCTGCGCGATGCCATAGACGCTCCAGCTGAGATCTCGAGTGCGTTGGACAAGATATATCATCTTGAAACCGAAACCGATATGCTGAATAATGCATATTTTGCGTCCAAAATACGCCAGCCAGACCGAGAATACGGGAGCGGCGACTTCAAGTATTTCCAAGGGCTCTATGTACAGTCGCTTGGAAGAATGAGAACCATGGACCGCGAATTGAGAAGGAGTGCTGAATTAATCGATATTGGCGAAAATAGACACGATCGGGTCTCGAGAATGAAGACCTCGGCGGCTTGGATGGCCTCGAGGGCGCGCATTCAACGAGACATTGATGAAAGGAAAGCCGAGAGCACCAGAATCTTCCAGATACAGCTTGCCATGTTATCAGCGTAGGTGGCACCACCCAATTTCGGTTCGACTTACGAGAGTGCAGTACAGCCAAAGTGTTAACCTAATCTACAGCAAATTGGATGAATTGTCCTATCATCAAAATCACCATAACGATAAATGCAACATCGTTCTTTCTGAATTGGGCGATCTATCGAAGTATGTTGAAGGCCAGAACCGGATGCTGCACCCCCAAATAGCTACATGTACTGATTCAATCAATAGCGGCGTGGCGAAAATGCCTAATCTGCCTCCATCCCCCACGCTTTCAGCTTCTGCAGCCGACCGGACATCTGCATTATTGACGATACCCAACCATGCAGAGATCTCAGCCACCCCACTCCAATACCACCTTACACCAAAAGCGTCGGAAGAAATCACCGTAATTCCACTCCCAGTCCAAGTATAAGAATCAAAGACCTGTTTATCAGAGACTGTCGAACAAGGTTTCTTACTGGTACTCCTAAACACTTCCCGCTTCTCTTAACACGCAACCTGCAATACGTGTCGATCCCAACGTCCAAAAACCCGGGAATAGCAGTCGACGCAGTGCCCAGCTCTCTGCAGGGAACGCAATCACCGCATCGGTCCGCCAAGCCCGAGCGTGTCTAGCCCACTTATCCTGCACCACGATTAGAAGATAATACCCTGATTGCATCGACTGGAAATCTTGATTCGCATCGGACCGCTACACGGTGTAGCCAAGATAACTGTGTGAAGAAGAGCCTCGTATCTCATAAATACGGTCCGCGCCACATAGGAATTGGCCGGACTTCCCTTCATTCTACACGGATCAAGGGTAGAGAATGCTGTATTCATGAACAATATCGCCACGGGCGAACTGTGTTTTCGACCATCTATCTATCAATCGACGAACACGATCGGAAAGGAGAACAGTATTAATTCGAGGCTGGGTGTAATGAAGTATCGAAACTGGGTATCGGTTGTTTCGCACAGATGGTACGTTCGACCCCTTTTAATTGATGCATTTCTCGAAAGTCTCCTAGCTCACATGATTTTCTATCTAGGACGAAGGACGCCAAGAAGGGCCGAAGTCGTGCTGCGAAAAAGGGACAGCTCAGTGGAGTTATTCATTCCAATCATGATGGAAGTCCTGATTTCGAGTGTCCCCTTTCGACGGAGGTGCATCTCGACGACCAGAAGAAGCTCATCGTCGAAAACGTGGTAGAAATCACCCACACTACAAGTCCTACCTCTTCCTCGGAGACACTATCAGCTATTACTTCTACTATCTATATATCAAAAGCCACACAAGACGACTTAACAAATGGCTACTCATCCAGCGATTCCGCAATCGACATCAGCACCTCCAAAAAAGTATCTACAAACCCACCAACCCCTATCAAAATCATCATCACCCCTCCCAC
>LLKJ01003442.1:0-40875 GCA_002242865.1 Clarireedia sp. CPB17
GTTAAGGGGTGGGAGAATGGACGAGGGAGATGGGGATGGGAGGTGCAGGTGCAGGTAGAGATGAAGGTGAATGAAGATTGATGACGGCTCTTTGGAGATAAGTCCGTAGGCGTCAGTTCCCTGTGAATGGGATACATATCATGGGATAGGACCGGGTGGAGGTGATGCAGATGATGGGGGGAAAATATGTAGCATAGCATTACATAGCCGCCGACGCAATACTACGTACATGATGTTCCTTTGTTATAGCAAGTTGGGTTTCGTTGTCTTGTATGTTTTTGATGTTTGGGTGATGGAGGTTTTGTGGATTGTTGAAAGTGTGGGAGATGTTGAAAGTGTGTGAGGTATTGAAAGAGTATGAGATATTGAAAGTGTGTGAGATGTTGAAAGTGTATGGGAGGTATATGTGTGGGAGGTCAAAAAAGTGTTGAACATTATGAGTGAAAGTATATAAGATATTGAAAGTGCCAGTATGTTATTTGAAGTAGTGGGTGAGATATATCTTATCTATCTTACATAATTGCCTTTGTCGTCCAGTGTGCATATCCTGAAGTTTCATCCATCCAAGGCAAACGATTTATAGAACTTTGTTCCTCTGCTGATAGGGGTTTAGCGTCTTTCTCGAGCAGTAGTTGGACGATGTCCTGATTGTTTCTTTCAAATGCCCACCAAAGCGGCGTATGACCGCCCTCATCTTTCGATTCAATATCAGCACCCTTCTCGAGCAGTAGCTTCAAAATAGTCTTATTGTTGTTTATGATGGCATATGCCAGCGCTGTGTCACCAAAACTATCTTTTAAGTTAGCATCAGCGCCATTCTCGAGCAGTAGCTTTACAACAGTCTCATTGTTCTGTATGACGGCATATATCAGCGCTGTGTCACCGATATAATTTTTTGACTTAGCATCAGCGCCATTCTCGAGCAGTAGCTTCACAACAGTCTCCTCACTGTTCTTAGAGGCCCATACAAGCGCCGTGTTCCCCATAGCACTGTCCTTCGACTCAATATCAGCGCCATTCTCGAGTAGTATCTTCACAATCCCCTCCAATCCAAAGTAAGCAGCTATCGACATCGTGGTTAATTCCTTCCTCCAAAAACTCCCGAACCACACTGAAGCACTCTTCAAATCTGTATTGCAGATATTTAATACTGAACATATTATTGGCTCATCGTTACTGATAAGAGCACAACGGAAGTGAGTTGCCCAATTTTTGGCCGAGTATCTCAGGAAGTCGTTATTAGCTCTATGTTTACTAACCTTCTCGTTTTCATCTGGTAGAACCACCATTCCTGAATTGATGAAGTCGAGGTAGACAATGCAACTTTCCGCAATAACTGAGTGCGCTTCGTGGAGAGTTATAGAGCTATGCCAACATAAAGGTCCCGTTGGACTAGTTGTTTGCGTTGATAATTCCGAAAGGAGAAACTCTCGAGCAGTTTGGTGAAGAAAATAAACTTTGCCATGGTATATTGAGATGAACAATCCACACCAATGTCTCAGAGTTCTTTGGAAATCCTCTTCTTTTTCAAGATCGAGTTGTTCTATTCTCAACGATAAATCTGTGTTAACAGCAATGTTCATTTCCGCCAAGGTCAAAGGCCGTTCCGCTGCTAGGACGATAGAAAGCGCTTTTCGAACCATTGTTTTATCCTGAGACCTGGATAGGATCTTCTCGTATGCTTCATTCACACTCTTCGGGAGAGTAGCGAGCGCGAAGTCGATGCCCTTATTAGTTCTCCTGAAACCATGGGACTCTAGATAATCAAATACAAGGTAAACCCAAAGATAAGTGCTGTGTGGAACTTCGAGCAACCGCTGTTCTAGATGGCTCTTGGTTTCCAGTGAAAGTCCTATCTTATTTGCCAGCTGGATAACTCGGTGGGTGATCACACAATTTACTTCTCGAACTATATCATCTGACTTATCTTCTCCTGGTATACGAATATAAGGAAAAGTTTCAACCAGGTCCTGGAACTCTGATGTAATTGACTCGTATGGGCGGCTAGTCAGCAGAAACTTGACTTTGCTAGATTTTGCTTTGGGATTGTGCAAATTATTTTTCAACATTCGCATCAAGTCTTCGAAGTCTGATTCAATGCATTCATCTAAGGCATCCAAAACAAAAATCACAGGTCCTGCCTCGGGATCCGCTCCGGCATTTCCCAAGATCTCCCATAGCGATGTCGTGACGTTCGTTAAACCTGTCCCGTTCTTGGAATATTCTGGCATAGCATGCCGAATCAGGGAAGGCTTGTATGAGAACAGTTGGTGGAGCAATGCGCAAAGTGCTTGTTTGATAGTATTTTGATCCTGGTCTTTGAAGAAGAAGTAGCAAACAGTCGCAGATTTGGGCAATACGCAGTCGATCAGATATTTAGCTAAGACGCTCTTTCCACAACCGGGATCCGCAGAAGTCAATAGGATTCCCATATCCTCGTTCAGCCATGACTTAAAGTTCTCATGATTTAAAAACCACTGACAGGTGCCTTCTACTCGGTCTTCTACGCGACCCTTGTACCATTCATAACTCGCGTCCTTGTTGTCGTTGGTCAGACGGAACGATTGGAAGCATTCTTGCTCTTGTTGAGTGGACATTTTGTCATGAATCTGTCGCTGAACCTTGAGATTCTCTGTTGATATATCCAGGTTTTTCTTGAGGACTTCAAGCTGTTCTTCTGCGACTGGCAGAAGCAGCTGCATCTTAGAAGATAACTCTTCTGCCGTCGTATTGAGATTCTTCAGCTCATTTCTCGTCACTAAGGAGTTTATCTGTTCGAAATCATTGTACAATTTCTCTTCGAGGGCGATGATAGTCTTCTTCATCTCAGCCCAGTCTCCTCCCGAAGTTAGAAACAAATCTCGTACATAAATTTTGTACCACTTGGAATAAAATCTCAGAATACTTCGAAATTGAAAATCGAGTATGTGTTGATACAGATCAATAATGCGTAGCTTCAACTCAGGCAATGGATCTTTGGTCATCATCACACTCTCAGTGTCACAACTGAGCCGTAGCAACAGAGGTTCAAACGCAACGTAATAGTGCATTCGGGTTGTGACGTAGGTGAATCCATCACGGTTCGCTTCATTTGCAATGACGGGTTTCGTGAGAAGTGGAAGAACGATACAGACACCTGCCCAGGCCATCGAAGCTTCTGGGGAGGCCTTGACCGCTTCATCAATAAAACCCTTTGCCCATGATACCAATTTCGCAGCTTTTGCGATCTGGTCCGGCAGCTTTGTCTTGCCCTCATCCATTCGACGTAGGCCACATTCTATTATGGTGTTCAATTGTGATCGACGCTTAGTAGGATCGGAGTCGTCGATTACATTGTCGGTCTTGTCAAGGGTACTGCCAGCATGCCCAAGAGGATCTTCATTTGACTCGGAATCTGTGCCTATGTCAGTGGCAGTCACATATGCTGTGCAAGTGCTATATACCTTTCTCTGAGAGCTCAATTGAGAGTAATTTCTCGTACTCCATCACCAATTCGGGATGCTTTTGCTTAAGGGCGTCATATGCGCAGTCCCAAAGTGACTGCTCACTATCCGATTTTTCGTGGACCTTCGGCGGATCGTAGTTGGGAGTAGCTTTAGAACTATCTTGGTGGAGCCCCCCTTGAACCGAGCCATCCTTAGCGGAGGAGGATGTGCACCCCACATCTGTCACTGCCTGTCCCTTTCGGGGGTTTTTGGGCAGGCAGCATCCAAAAACCCTCCCGAGTTTTTGTACCGTAGACATAGACGCAGAGGCAGCCGTCGTTAGCCGACTTCCTGTGCCTGAAGCAATACTATGAACCAACTGAGAAGCTGGTCCTTTCTATTAGTAAATATCGAAGCGTCTCTCAGTATCGTTTTCGGTCGCGGAATAGCTCTCTATAATGTGAAATAAAGTAGTAGTAATAGAATGAGTGTTAGGGGGATAACTCTTTCATATCCATGTTCTCATATGCCAGTAGGTAGGTCACTATACTCTTTTGGGTCGATAGTTTCCTATCTCGGGTATGCACGAAATTCGGACCCTGCCACAGTTGAACTTAAGTTAAGAATATTGTCTAAGGGTTGATAGTATATTGAGAAGAGAGTGAATATAATATAGTATTTGTTCACTTTTCCGAGTAAGAGCATTCGAAAGACTAATAGAGAGGTGATTTCTCTCTTTCTATATATGATATTGGCACTAGGTTAGAATATAAAGATATACTTCTAACTCAGTGTTAGTATTAGTGTTATATATGCTTTTCTTAACTCTCCAGTACTCCCAGCTCCTGGCTCCCTGAGCGCCGATAGAAACAAAGCTCCTACCACTTTCAGCTCCCAGTTTCTAGCTCTACTAGTAGAAGAGGCCACATCAGTATGCTTGTATAATACTACATCAAACCCCATTGTCGCTATAACAACCTATTATTGGCCGACTAACATCGCCGACCTAATATAAGTAAGGGCCTTGTACCCTGTTAATAATGAATCAGCTACAAACCCTTAATCGTACCTGGACTCATTATTGTGAATGAGCTGTAGGTGTGAAGGGTGTAGCGACACCCATGTTACTATATTGTCCCTTGTTGAGGATATCGAATCATAAGTAGATAGATTGAAGATCCGGGAAATCTTCCTATAGGTGGGCTTCCGGGTTACCAAGATTCCGATACGAGGTTACTACATGATAGATGGTATCTGGATCTTCAATCTCCAGTTTATTCTCTTGGCAACAAGCTGGGTACCCATTAGTCATCACAAACCATCGGCCTAGACTTCATACGCCTGATTACAGTACAAAGCTACCTTTTGCAGCTTCATAGCGTGTTCAGATAAAAGGCGTTCATTGTTGGAAGTCTCTCCTTCTAATAGCCTCTGTGTAATCTGCCAATCGGCAGGCGCCGTAAAGTCCGGGACGCTATTTACATAGTTGAATGCCGACTCAATTAAAACTACCAGTCGATAAGACACGTTATTAAGGTGTTAGTTTTGTCCGAAACATATATATTCCTGGCGTGGAAATATGCGCGAGGAAGAGTTGGTGGTAACAGCAGAAACAAGAAAGAATGGCTCAAACAAATCTAGAGGTGGACGAGATCGTTGAGGTTGGGGTTCTCAAGAAATGGATGGGAAGGACTCAAGGAGGAAACTGCGAGTGCTGAATTCGGACTCAGAGTATAGTCCAGCATCTGGTAGTACAATCATAAGGTAAAAATGCCTCTTCCAGAATGGATATTTTCAAATAGCGGCGTTCTTTGAAAAACTTCGAGCGTGTCATGGCTCAGTGGTATGATTTATGCTAACAAACCACAGCAACATGTCCGCCAACAAACGACCAAAGCGAGGTGCCCCGTTTGGCAGGAACAAAGGCGCCATAACCATCGCCCAGTCTGCAGACTTGCAGCTCCAAATGTTGGAGGATAGATTGGAACGCGTAGAAGGGGATCTGGTCGCAGTTCGTAGACAAAATACAGTAAGTTAACATTCCCTTCCTATTTCTTTACTTTTTAGCTCAGGCTGAGCCTCATAGCATTTGTCTCTTGAACATTGTATAAACTACTTTTGAACATTGTACACATTCTTCTTGATAGAATCCACTGAATGAATTTGAATCCTTTGAGGATCCAAACTATCGTCACTACTCAAGCTGATAAGTTCGAAAGTGTGAGAGTCTGAGACCTTGCGGATGCATACAATGGAGTTAATTTGAAGACATAGAAAATCAGACAGAGGATTATATGCTCAAAACAGTCGCAAAAGAGGAGAGATAAAGATGGGCTCGTCGCCACACGGAGCGCGTTTTCAAACTGTAAGCGGCAAGCTTACCGGGCCATTGCTTGGTGACGCCTATTCCATCGATGGGAGTTGCCAGATTGGAAGGAGTGACTGCAAAATGACTGCTCATACAAGTAACAAGTTTGATTCGTTTCCTTTATGCACACTTCATCTCTTATCTTTTTTGAGTACTGAAAAGTGACCGAAGAGATGGCCATGATATAACTTTTTGTCATGTTGATGGTACTTTATTGTGAAGCAGCCATGCTTCACATTTATTGCTCGGTATGCTCAACAACGAAATGACGAAAAGCCGAGCCTCGAGCCGGGCACCGCGGAAGAACATACTATATATAGAAGGTAAATCGAAACCTACAAGCAGATATACTACCATCGTCCTCAAAGATACACAACTCAAGGCCGCCACCAGTCCCGGTGATTGTGGTTCGTCGCCAGAGTCACCCGAGGTCAAATGAGTCGTCTCTTACCTACACAAGAAATCCACATAAGTCTATAGAATCTCCGTGAACCTGCTTTACATAAGCCCACGATAGCTAATCCATTACCCACAAGCTTCAACAACATCATCAATCTCAAGCCCAGCCCTTAGCATACTCTACAGCCAATGATGATCCAGAACCTAGGTATATCCTAGGTCTATCCGGATACACTCGCACAATTTCTCAATTTCTGGTTCTTGAATGAGGCGAAGACATTGAACCCACTGCCATGATTCCCGTTGTCTAATTTTGGGTCGGGCATGACTTATGGTTTATGAGGGGATTGAAACCAAGCTATTTCCACAAGGTCTCTCTTCCTACGACCACGACTCCCACTTATTGTCTACTTTCGGGAGTGACATGTCCTGCGGCTTGCCAGGAGATTGAACCCAAGCTGTCTCTCCTTTCATGACCGGCTCCTTGCCCCAGAGCCCAGCCTTCTCCGACTTAAAACAGAGACATTAAAATTTCGTTTCCGTTTGGAATGGTATGACGGCCTTATGAGATAGTTCGTGGCAATAGTCAGCGTGGCAGCGGCCTTTTTTGGTGAGCGGCGTCTAAACACCCTCCCGAGTTTTTGTAGCGTAGACATAGAGGCAGACGCAGCTATCGTTAGCCGGTTTCCTGTGCCTGAACGAACCCTATGATCTAGTGGACTAATCGAGAAGCTGGTCCTTTCTGTTCGTAAATATCGAAGCGTCTCAGAGGACTGCCTTCGGTCGCGGAGTCTGCTCCATATGTGAAATGAGGTAGTAGTGATAGGATGATCGATAGGGAGTTGAGGATATAGAATCGTAAAAACAGAGCTGCGGCCTGGCTCGCGAGGCGACGTTACCCCCAAAAGCAATTTATACTTAACTTACGACCAAAAACCCTTACCTGCGCTCTCCCGTGCAGAAAAAAACAGACCGGCGACAATGTTCAAAAGACAATCGGACAATGAAAAGTAATCGGCTACAATAAATTGTCCCAGATCAGCCTGTTTTTCCTCTCATGGAGAGCACGCGTCACCAACCCAGAGTTCGCGCCTTCGCTCGTAGCTTTTAAGTACCCAGCCTTCTCTCAAGCTCATTTGCGGGAGGGCCGCAAGGATAACCGGCTGCGGGATCTAAGTCGTTCCAATCATCTGCAAGATCAAGAAAGTCTTGCCGCACCGCAGTTGCACTGCGCCTCTGAAGTATGGTATAAGGGGACTGATCAACTGATCTTGCCATCCACAGCTTGAATTCAAGCCTATGCAGAGTAGGCAGTTCCAGCTGGAGATACGTGTGGCGCCAGTGGTTGCATATACCCGGAACGAGAGCAATGACCCAGGTCGATCACCAAGAGAAATAACCACTCAGCGCAAAGCAGCTTATTAATCGCCTCAATCGCGAGTGGTGACCACTTTTGGATTCTACAGACTACGGGCTACGGCAGCCTCTACCCACACTAATCGCTGCCCTCCTGGTGAATATAGGGCAACGTAAACCACCATTAATATTACCAACCCACCCGTCTTTCTCGCTTCGTAGAAACTATCTACCTCCACTTCTACTTCATTTCTCATCCACCTCGATCATCGCAATATCATCTATATCACACAAAGGTTATATTCTTCAGTATCTACTGTTTGGGAACAACCCTGATACAGTCTGTATCGTATTGGTGGTTAGGTTCCTCAGTATTTGCTGTTTGGGAACAACCCTAATATGGTCTATAGTATCGGTGGTTAGGTTCCTCAGTATCTGCTGTTTGAATTATCCTGAGTCTTACTATTTTTCTCACTTCGTGGAAACAGTATCTTGTTTATATTTATCTCTACTTCTATTTCACTTCTCCATTTCTATCGATTATATTCTTCAGTAACTACTGTTTGGAAACAACCCTGATATATTCTATACAGTATTGGTGATTAGGTTCCTCAGCATTCTTGCTGTTTGGGAACAATCCTAATACGGTCTATAGTATCGGTGGTTAGGTTTCTCAGTATCTACTATTTGAATTATCCTAATTCGGTTCATATCACAGAGTCAAGGCTGCTCTATTAGCCTGGGTGGGTGGGATACACATCAAGTGTGGGATGATTTTTTCCCCATATAATTATCCTTTATCATATTCGTTACTAATTATATTCATAGTATACGTACGATATGACGATTCCAATCGAAACCCTTGGGCTAGAGAACCTCCTCCAGGAGAGAGTATATATAAAGTGGGTTGATGATGGCAATCCTTATATGTTGGGTTCTTGCTTAGCCGATAATAAAGAGAATACCAAGCTACTTATGAGAGTGGTCTGCGATTCAGAAAGGCATATTCATACCTCTTTCTCCCTTGTGGTGAATCACAAGCATGCTGGCAAAAATCGTCCAATGGAGATGTTATTGGTTATCCCACCGCATGGCGACTTTGAATACTCGGTTCTTCCAATATCGGAGCTTGATGATTTGTCCTCCTATGATGCATCTGCCCTCCACGAAGCCGGTATAAGTAATTTGGAGCATATTATTGTTCTATCATTCGATCTACATTTTACAGGATTTGTTGTTAGAAAGGAAAAGGAATCTGCGATTATCATACCTTCCAACTCTACCTCGAGTATATTGATACAAAAATTCAAATCTTTATCTATTACAGATAAGTTTAAGGTTTATATTAGACCTTCCGATTACGCACGGGAACATTTGAAAACGGTTAACAAGCGCTTGCGTGATAAGGGCGTATGGATCTGCAAACCTGATATGCGAAAGATCTACTCTCAAAAAGGCATTATGCCAGTGGACTGGGCCCAGATTAAGCATCCGGAACCCAAGGACCAACCACCGCCACCGCCACCATATACCGCACAAGATGCACAAGGGTCGACTGAAGTGCAGGTTGCTAGGTCACCACCGATCGTAGATGTAGATGCAAACAAAGATATTGTACCAGCGACACCGAGTCTTCTTACGGTGTGCCATGGTATTTTCTCACCCGACTGTGAAGAGTCGTCAAATACCACGGAAGACTTGGATCTTGACGATATTTGCACAAATTCAGGAAATGTCGAACCATATCTTGAGGTGGACTCGGATGAGGAATACCTTGCTGCGTTGAATGCTCAACAACTAAGTCAACAACTCGAACATAGTACAAGCTCAGAGGCTCTTCGGTCAGAATTCAAAGAGTGGTTAAAGGCAGCAACGACAATAAATCAAAATATATACGAACACAGCGGACTAACCAAAAAGTTATTCGCTCTTGGTGAAAGTGTCCATACGTCCAATGCTGGGATGTTTGACGCTATTAGACCTTGGTGCTCTGCACTTTTCTTATGCGACCCTACAGATTCAAGCAAACTAACAGATGAATGGTTTGTCTCGGATATGGCTAAGCTAATCAAATGGGTTAACACATTTCACCGTGGTGCTGAGATGACTATACTGATGGTCGATTTTCTAGAGCTTGGTAATGATGCTCGCGTATCGAATATGGACCAGTATAAGCGTCATAAAGTTGACTTTCTGCTTCGCATATGGGTCGAATATGACTGCTCAAGTACCAGTATCAACGGGGAGAGCAGGAAGGTCTTGTCCCGAAAAAGGAATACCTTGAAAACTGGTAGGAATGTTTCTAAACGAGCTAGAACAGCTATATAACTACCATATATATATTCTTTATTTGTATATACATGGGTCGGCAGATGAATAGGAAAGAAGTACAAAATCATACATCCTCCATTTCCTCATCGTCATCCTCTTGTTTGAGTACGAAAAAATGGGCGAGGAGATGGCCATAATCTAGCTTGTTGGTGGTTCCCTTACTGCTCAATATGCTGAACTAAATAACGAAAGGCCGAACCTCGAGCCGGGCGCCGCGGAAGGGTATGCTAGATATAGAACAGAAATCGAAACCCACGAGCAGAGATGCTACTATCGTCCCAAAAGACACACGCCTCAAGAGTAAAGGCTACAACCAGTCCAGGTAATTGTGGTTCTTCGACAGAGTTGTCTAAGGTCATGCCTTTCGATGTGATATATCCATCCCATAGACCTGCCGTAAATATAGGCTATTCAGAGGTATCGCCGTTAAACACCGACGTGTCTTCGAGGATCTTGTGCGAACAGAGGTCGTCTCTAGCGTACTTTCAGTAGCTCGGAGCTCTGGAATTCCTCGGCCGTGTAGACGCGAATCGTCACACTAACCTCCCCCTCAACATCCCCCGCCTTCCGGTGCAGAGGTAACAGGCCGATAATATCCACAGCACAACTGGAAAATGACAATAATATACTATCTTAGATTCTTCAGGATATATGTTAGACAGCAGTAATTAGCTATAACAATACGTCCAATATCGGCCTGTTTGTCCGCCCTAGAGAGCCGCCCCTACCCCACGACCTGCTACATCACCTCATATCTCCTTAACAAACCCAACCTCAACCACCTTATCCACCTCCAGATTCATGTCCGCTATTTTTTCTCTGCTGTTCTCCCTCAAAAACAAAAAGCACCACAACACCGCTCTCCTAAAAATATTCGTCCCCTCCCGAATCTTCATCTGTTCCTTCCCCAAAACATACACACAACCCCTTTCCCTCGCCCTCTCCAGCTCGTCCAACTCCCTCCTCACCTCCTCCGTATGCTCCGCCGAAGACGTCTGCCCAGTCATCGGATTATAATCCCCCGTAATAAACAAAACCAACTGCTCGAGAATCGTGCTCCCCATACTCGGCGTCACCACATCGTCCGTGTATCCATGCCTAACCGTAACGCGATAACATGACGGCAAACCCGGCACCCTCTGGATCACCCAGCGTTCGGAATCGGGGATCGAGGGCACGGATAACGGGCGGAAGTGCAGGAAGATCAAAAGGCTGGGCATGGCGTTGAATTTGAGGATAAATTGCGTAAACACAATCGGCATGTGCGAGCCGACTTTATCGAAGAAGATGCCAATACCAGGTGTGAGGGTTACGGGATGGGAGCCGAATTTCTGCGTGAGGTTGACCTTGGTAGTGCTGCTTGAAGGGGTGACGAGAGCGGAGGCGGGGATCAGGGAGAGGGATTCCGAGGTCCATTGTTGCTCTTTGCCGTAGCGCCAGAGGATGAACACGCAGGAAAGGATGGCAGAGAGAAGGAGTGTGAACCAGGCGCCAGTGGGAACTTTGGTGAGTGCGGAGGAGAGGTAGACGCCGTCGAGGGCGGCGAAGATAAGGAAGATGGGGAGCACGAGGAGGGTGTTGTGCCGCCAGATTATGATGCTGACGAGGGTGACCATGCAGGTTGTTATGAAGGTTACGATGATAACGCAAACTCCATAGGCGTTTCCGAGTTTTATTGTCTTAGATTAGAAGTGTTAGTGGGGTGGTCAGGGGAAGCGGGGGTTGTGCTCGGTATTTGGAAGTAGAGTGGGGACATATTTCCGGATTAACTTGGACATCTTCAGGATGTGGATGTTCTACTTTAATTTTGAAAAATCCAAAAGTTAAAGCGGTTGAATCAACATCTAACATCTCCTTGAGATATTGTCTAAGTTGTTCTCCAACATTGCACTCATGAGATTGTCTAGAAACATCACAGAATCTCCCAAGCAGAGTCATTGAAATAGTTGACTGGAACAAGGAAGGATAGTTTGAGAACCCGAGGGTAAAACCACATCCACCAGTGCGTAGAGGGACCGCCCATCTCGGTTCGAATGTGTAACACAGTAAAAGACAATGAACAAACAAAAAAGCAACTCACATCACTATACACCGCAGTAACGACCACCGTCCCAATCATCAACAACCAATTCGCCAACGGCATGTAAACCTGACCGTGGAAGAGTTTCGACGTATGAACCGTCTTGATATGCGGGAAGTAAGAAAGTCTCATGACCTGGGACAGCAGCTGGAAACTAGCCGTAATCATAGCCTGAGACGCGACGATAGCAGCCAGGACTGCAATCACGAGGGAGAAATCTGTCCAGATTAGCAACTTGCAACTATCCATTCAAAGGAAAAGGGGAAATATACAAAATGTTCCCGGAGGCACTGTATTGAAGAAAGGGTTCGTATAAGCCGTCCCTGTCGTATCCCGCGAGATATACGCCGCTTGCCCAATATACGCTAACAGCAAACACGGGTAGGTAAAGCCCAACCAGGAGATCTGCACGGCCCTCTTACTAAACGCGCCCAAGTCCGCAAACAGGGCTTCGACTCCGGTGAAAGCGAGAAGCAGACCGCCCAACGAACGCCATCCGTCTTCTTTATTGCGGATCAAATAGCTGAATGCGAACGTGGGCGAGAAAGCTTTCAACACTGAGGCGTCGAAGACGGCGAGGTTATAGATACCAGCGCACATGTTGAAAAGAAGCCAGACGATCACGATGGGGGCGAAGCTGCTGGCGATTTTGCTGGTGCCGAAGGGTTGGATGGCGAAGAGGAGGATGAGGATGGCGCAGGTTACGCCGACGATTGTGCTGGTGCTGATGGCTGGTTGGGCGACTTTGAGACCTTGGATTGCACCAAGCACGGATTGTGCGGGTGTGAGAATTCCGTCTCTGTTGCGTTCCATACGTTAGAGGTGTAAACTAGAATCCAGGAGGTGCCGGGAACTTACGACATGACCATCGAAACACCCAAAACACCAAGGAATTTCAGCGCAACTCGACAAACCATAGACCGCTCAATGAACGTCCGAACATTCTTATTCGTAGGTTTCATCTCGTTCGTAAGATAGCGTTCCATTTTGACTGTTCCGGAGGTATTGGGGTCCTGCTTGACAATATGCGCATACCGAGCCAACAAGCTATACAACGCGAACGTTCCACCTTCTCCATCGTCATCCGCCGCCAGTACTATAAAGACGTATTTGATAGATACCATAAGCGTAAGGGACCAGATAATTATCGAAAGAGCTCCCACAAGATCGTCATACGAAGGGGTGCTTGTGAATGTGGAGGAATATACGTAAAGCGGACTTGTGCCTATCCAACAACATCTCATCAGCCAATTGTCTCCATCTGATCTGGACATTCAACCTACCAATATCACCGTAAATAACACCAGTACTTTGGTATGCCAACCAAAATAACATGTATCCTGAATATGTCTTTTTGTCCAATTAGCAGAGAAAATGCGCGCTCAAGGGGCCGCGCATCGCACCTGTTTCTTCTTCGTATTCAAATCCGCACTCGCAAGCTGCACTGCTTTCTCCTCCAAATCATGACTAGTAATTCTTTGCGAAACTTTCGAGTCTCTCAACACGGTTGTATAAGGAGGCACGCTATTCGATTTGACCGGTCTGATCTCATCTCCGAATTGGATATGCGGTTGCTGCGCTCGTATCGAGTCTTGATCCGCCATTTTATGCTTGCGCTCCGGTATGCAAATTGCACTTCAAGGAATGGGGCAAGACGGGCAGGAAAAGGAGGTAAGAAGTCAACAAAGAGAGTTTGCGAAATATGTATAGTAGGTGGGAATGCGGTTCACCTATATACATGAGTCCTCCTCCTCCATCCGCATGCCCGTCCACGTCTCATCTCATCTTATCTCATCGCCATATCCAACTTCACCAAAAAAAATATTCCAAGCAAGTCCCCTCCATCCAACCCACTCACCAACAACCCTTGCACATGATAGTCATTGGACAATTCCAGCCTCATCTGCAGGGTCAGCTCGTGCCGCACATGGATTTCGACCATGTCCCACCGGCAAAAAGCCAGCCCAATCCACACGCAGCCGTCACTGACATGACATATCCCCATCACTCATGATAAATGCAACCGGACCTGCCTTATCGCTGCATACCACTCTCAGCCCCATGCGCAGCAGGTAACATGAAGTAATTTTCGTTATCGTCGCAAGCGGATTCGAGGGCTAAAATGCCTCATAGTAAGTACAGTAGGATGTACGAAAAATCCCTCACGGGCTCACAGCAAGCGAGTAGACGCCACAGCCGGCCGAACAAACCATATTCGAGTACAGTAAGCCCGCCAGCCCGTGCCCATGTAATCCCTCTACTAGGAAGGGCTTGAAAATAACGTGGAACGCGTGAAGCTATGGCCGCTCTTTGTCTCTTCCTTCACACGGGCATTTTGTGGCGGGCGGAGTCAGTTGTTATGTGGAGTTTCGATACCTATCAATGTGGGATCTAGATATCAACATCGTAGGAATCGCATTGGCAACACTTCTTACCTTCCTATTTTGCATTTTGTAAGAACAAAGTAGTATCCGGCTGCCTGCGGGTTTGCTTCCGGTCCTTAACTCAAGCTGTGCATTTCCGTGTTGGATTTTTGACGGTCTGTTGGGATTGGCAGGGGATTGGAATGGAATGTTGGAAGTAGATATACTTCCAGGCATCAGCCGAAGTCACACCATCCTTATTGTTACTACGACAGCCCCCATGACACATTTGTTGTTGCTGTCACCATACTCAGCAGCTGAAGATCTGGATACGGTGTGAATACTTGTATGGAGCTTCGCTAGTCAGCTCCAGTACGAATGTAACCTGACTAGGTATAGAGTAACCCCGCTCAAGGGTGTAGGAAAGCTTGATGCTAACCCTCCTCTCAGGCGCAGAAATAAGAGGCCTGTCAGGAAGTGCGGGATGCACTTATATTGTACTAAGCAATATTGAGAACAAGTAGCCTTTTGCCATTCTTGACAAGGCCGACAACATTGCCTTAAAGACAGTTGAGCAATGGAAACATAGCAATATTTCAAACTGTCTGGGATATTCATTTGATAACAGTAACCAGCTAAAATATATTATCCCAAATCGGCCTGTTTTTTCTATCCCGAAGAGCCCTCCAAAATAAAGAGTTCTTACATCGCCAAGTTAAATATTTCACTGAGCAAATCACGAATACGATATTCAGTCAATGCCATCAAAATTGCTCCAATGCAATATGTATTTTTCCTTCCAATACATCTAGCTACCGTATCTACCATCATCATGCATCTAGCAGAGACTTGTTACCAGTTCATATACTCGCCAAATCTTCAGAATCCATGCAAATATGTACTGCTGTATCTTCCATTCCAGAAAATAAAGAGTATCCACCTAAACGCCGTATCTCGCCCGCTTCATATCATAAAATGTTGTGTACAAGAAGAAGTTGTTGGGTATCTTAAAGCTCCCCTGCGGCCTCTTAAACAATCGCTCGCTCTTCAGCTAACAATTCGTAGAATTGCCTGATTGCATGAACATGGCGATCGTGGCACAGAAAGTGCTACGATTGTCACTATCAAGTGCGGCACTCTTTCCATCGACGGTAACCATGTTGGTTGATGCCTTGGTCGACAATCCATAGATGTGGATTCCACTAGAATTCTCAATCGAAAGCATGTTCTCTTGACAACTTTCGGTGGCAAGACAATCTTGGTTGTAGTTGTCAAAGAATGAGTACAAGCCTGCGCCTGCGATCAAGATGTCTTCCGAGTCAACCACGCGAAGTCCCCAAGCTTTGTTAGAAGCTGCTGTTCCTGACATGACGGGATCGGCGAAAGCTGCGTTGATCGTGAATGGAGTAGAAGCATCTGGGTTGGATTGATAATACGGTGTCTCCGTTTGAATAGCTCCCATAAAGACGTTGGAAGCATTGGTAAGTTGATAGTTGTAGAGAACAGAATGTTCACTACTTGTACCATACATCCAGACAGGACCTTCCTCAGAAGAAACGAGTACTCCTCTACCATTGAAAATGTTGATCTGGTTATGATCAGCAAGATCGAGTTCATGATCCGCTACCCAGAACCAGTTATTCTCAAGGTAAACGGATGCCTTCGCAGTGACATGAAGTAGCATGAATGCACCAATGCACTTTGGATTGGCTGCAGCTGTAACGTTGGGGTTCTTGGTACAGGTGTCTGACTGGAGTTGGGTCCCGGCACTTCCACCAATTCTGACGTGAACGTCCCACATTCCCGCCGCGCCGGGGGAGGTGCCTTTGACATTGAACTCAATAAGAATTGCTCCTGCAGCGGGCCCTAGGGTCTCGAAGACAAGATCAGACATCTCAACAGAGCCGGTATCTCCTGGTTGGCCAACCTGGAAGACCGGCTTGGGGTTGGCTTGATCATTGAATCCCTTTGCCATGATAAGAGGCCAGATTTCTCCAGTGATTTTGATATCCTTGGGAACTTTGATGGTGTCGCTTACAACATAAGCACCGTGATCGAAGTAAACAACTTGATTCGTGGTGGCTTTGTCAAGAACCGACTGAATTGCGACGGTATCGTCTGTGACTCCATCACCTTTGGCACCAGCTGCCTTGACGCTTAAGAATGCCGAGGCTGGATAAGTCTCATATTGTGGCTTGGTGCGACCAAGCAATTTACCAGTGGAGTCAAGGAGGTTGGCAGGCTTGGTGATAGCAGTCTGAGCTCCCTGAACCACCTTACCGGAGTTTGCACTAGCGTAGACGCGGCCTTGCATCCAGGATGCAACCTTGGCATTACCGGCAAGAACAGTCGAGTTATCCGCTGCGTTTTGGATAGCAACCGGGACATTGGAAGAAAAGTCAACATTGTCCACGACAAGGGTTCCGTTGGTCCACTTGTTATCTGGGCTATAAGCTTTGATCCCGATGGGTGTGTTTGAGATCGTGCTATCGAGAAGTGTGACGGATCCGACTTCTCGAGAACTTGAACTACCGCTGGACATATCAAGGCCAACGCCACAGTTGTTAATCTGGATATTTTGGAGAGTCCAAAGCCAATTCCAGTTCATGTAAATAGCCGTTTGACAGTTGTTGAAGGTCAGATTCCTTGAGGTGAACTGTTGGTTTCCGAGAAAGGCGCCAAATTTACCACCGTTGAACGTCAAATCCGCTAACATTCCGCCGGACCCGTTGTCCATAAAGATGCCCTGTGTCTGGTCAGATCCCGCTGTAAGATGGTTGAGTCTAGAGTTGGCGGTGTAATGGGTAACCCCGATTCAT
The DNA here is from genome assembly GCA_002242865.1 of Clarireedia sp. CPB17. Classification (NCBI taxonomy): domain Eukaryota; kingdom Fungi; phylum Ascomycota; class Leotiomycetes; order Helotiales; family Rutstroemiaceae; genus Clarireedia; species Clarireedia sp. CPB17. The sequence goes on from LLKJ01003442.1 coordinate 17,142, forward strand.
TTTCCATTTGAACAAAGGACAATTAAAATGAAGATGAAAATGCAGCTTACCTGGTGGTTGTTTGCCGATCCGCCATCGGTTCTCATGTTGAAAACAATATTTTGCAATGAAGTGGCTTGAGCAACTTGCCAGTGAATACCAGTTCCGGTAGAAAGTGGCATTGCAGTTGTGTCAATCACAAAGTTTCTGACCTGGCGGAAGAAGTTGTTCTGATTCGTAAACCAATTCTGTCCGTTATTGTAAGGATCCGCATCGATCAAGGCCATTCCAGTGAAACTCGCGTCTCCTTTGATTGTGGGGGGAGAAACAGCATCGCCGACAAGTTGTGTGTAGTAATACATATCGATAGGTTTAGAGACTTTGTAGGTTCCAGGTCTAAATAGAAGTAAGGTTAGAGCCGCACATTCAGACGATCAAGCAGAAGCTTGAATGAGCCATGAGAACTTACGGGAAGTAGACTAAAGCAGGAGTGATAGTCGTTGAGTCGCAACCTAGACCACATCGGTTTCCAGTGGAGATTGCAAGATTGATAGCGGCAGTGTCATCGGTCGACCCTGAAAGAGTCAGACGTGTTGCAAATATGGGCTGTAACTAGAGAAAAACGTACCGTCACCCTTGGCACCAAAATCCTTGACATTTCGAAAGATTTGAAAGTCACTCTGGCCATAAGCGACAGTGCCTTGTCGTTTGATCTATTGAGGTTAGTTTTTCTTCGTGATAATTCTCATTTAAAGACACGAGATATACTTACTGATGCCAACCAGTAGCTAGAGCTTGTACCAGACGAAGAAGGAGTACCAGCAGTTTGGGGAACTGGGATAGGAGCAGGTGCTCCAGAAACAATAAAGAAGAGGCGTAGAGCCACGAGAAGTGTAAGAATCGAAAAAGATGCCATCGTAAAGTAGGACCAGCTGCTGTAAGATGTTTGAAAAGAATGTGGATCCTAGCAGAACGGATCCTCGCAGTTAGTACTTGTACTTTGTAGGTGTATGAATAAGGTAAAGGATTTTGTTTGTTGCTTTTGGATGTGTTTGGAAGGAACGGTTGAATCCTCTTGACCAGCTTGTGGTTGAAAGAGAGAAGGAACGGGAAAGAATGAGAAAGATGATATAGTGTATTCAGAGTACAGGAGTGAAGGTGAATCCATCGTGACATGGTCAACTGAGCTGACAATAGACAATAAAGAATTGCGCAGGTGATTATGGTTCCGGTTATTTGGGAGTGAATCTGAAAGATGACAACCAGATCTGTATCCCCACTGTGCAACACAAACGTAAAAAAGGGCCGACAATACTTACAACAGGAAAATATTTATGTTGATTTGAAAGACCAAGGAAAAGAGAGCGTCGTTTGGAAGAACTTGTCGAATGAGGAATTTTCTCATGTCGGGCGGCCTCGGTACTTATATCATGTGCGACACCCCTCGCCGCCATCACACGGGAACCATCATCCCATAGCCCAAACAGACCCTTTGGAGCGGGAAGGGATACTTTCTTGGTTTGCTCTTCCTGTGGCCCATGCGGAGCGGACTCCGTCCCAGGTACGCGATGAAGAAGGTCCATAGTTGGAGACCCTGGGGCAGTGAAGAGACCCTCAGATCCAACCAAGGAGTTCCTAATGCTACAGCTTCCCGGAGTGCCCCGTTCTAGTTCGCGAGAGCCGCTGCAAATCACAAACTATTGCCCGAGGCGAGTCGAAACAATGAATCTCTTCTGTAGAGTGAATGGAAGTGGGGCCGTTGCGATGAGAGCCACGAGGGGCAACCGCGAATGTCCGTAGGAAGAGACGGATAGGATGTGAGTGAACAAGCCTGCCCTGGTTGATTCACCTTTGGATGGTGGATGGTATGAATCCCAAGACCTTCAGACTGTCAGGCCTACAGCCGGACGAATATAAACAAGGGTGGAGTAGTCTGAAACGGGGTGTTGATGTCCAGTGCGGAGGAAAGGTCGTTCTTGAGAAGTTCATTGGTAACACGGCCATATTTCAAGCGGCAAATTAGCCCCACTTTGCTTTTCGCATTACTCCACCAGCCCGATTGAGTTTAACCCCGAGCAGCTAACTGGTCAGTGCTCCTACCGTCAATCTAGACGATCTACGAGATGCGATCAAGCCTCTCTCTCAGCCTCTAGAACCCTGTTGCGCGCACCTGTGTACCTGAGCTCCCACTTTAAGGAACTATAGAGAGGAACGATATCGTGAGTCCCAGCGGCACCTCCCTATAACGCGCAATGCTATTGTTGTAGATCCCCCCTTCATTTAATATATAAATTCCCCTTTCCCCATTCCTGCCAACAACAGCCTGTCATCCCCATCTTGACATGGGCTGCCTATATCTCCGAACTGATCGTGGCTCTCGGCACTCGTTCTGTGGCGCCGTATGGACAACTACAAACGCCCGATACAGATATAGATATTGTGGATAGTATTGTCGGGATCACCATTGCCAGACGACACCACAACCCAGGGAGTACGTACCCACCCAAGCCCAAGTCATATCAGCCAGACCTTACCGTATAGTATGAAGTATAAGGTGCTCGAGCAAAATGTATTTCCTCGCTCCGTTTCAACTGAAGAAGCTACGCGTGTGGCTGTTGGCTGAAAGCTTTTGGATGTTTCATCTATTTTTTGAGGGGTCAAGATCTGAAACGTCGAATGTCTCAAACGGCATTGTTTGGACGAACGGAGCAGGTACTTCATCGACTGTACTAAAACACCTTTCTTCACTTCAAACAATGTTTCCTTAACAGAGAAACTGTTTGTGAGACGGAGATCATCGTAGGATTGAAGGAGCAAGGTGGCACAAGGACTTGGTCTCCAGACCTTGCTGCGGTGCGGGTCCACCACGTGATCTCTTGTGGTCTCTCCCCTGGTAATCATACGGTCTTAAGGGCTGCATATCCGAAGACCATATAGATCTTTGGGTGGCTTGGCCGATGTTAGTAACAACACTGTCGTCATTATCTACCCTGCCACCAAGATGATGATTTTGAAGCGCTTCCATCAGATGAATCACGTGCCGTGAGCTTAGCAAGTGTTGGCCGACGAAAATTCACGGCTTTTCAAATATATTCGTTCGTTCTCTTTGAGAAGTTGGATTTGCAAACCATCTCGCCACCAAAGCCTTACTAACAGTAGGTTGAATCTCTTAACCATGGTTTGAGTTCACTCCTTATCGGGTCTTTTATCCTTGGTTCAGGTAGGTTTGTTCTTTTCAACCTAAAGGGAGAAAGAAAGACTGTCACACAGTCGTCTCTCTTCCACTAATTGCCCTAGCAGGCATGCCTGTAAACCTTCCCGTATAAGTGATCTTCTCTCGTAGTCACATTGAATCATATTCAACACTATCCCCATGGTCGCACTGTCGCAATGGACAGGATCAGGGTTGTTTTTCCCCACATCAAGTGAAAGTCAAGCAGCCAGGTCACAAGATCTGACACACAAGACTCGTTCTACAGAACTCGACAACTGATACTCGGCGAACGCTAGTAAAAGTGCCGAACATAAGTTGCATAGTACTGTAAATAACGACGAGCAGCTGATCCGCAAAGAAACTGTAACAACCAACCAACATTTCCCCGCCATCCAGTTTGCTGTGCCGTGAAGCAGCAGTCGCCGACTTACCCAAGGGAACTTGGGTAGAATGCAAAAGACCTAGGATATAGCTGTAATAGGAACCAGATGACACATTCAACCTTGTAGGACCCTGATAAAGTGCGATACCTCTTGAAAACTAACTTATTCTCCAAACTCCAATGCACCAAGGGGTCAAATCATCAAAGACTAAATCCCCCGTAACTTCACAACTGTAGAATTTAAGATCAAGAATAGCATCTACCGGCTATCCCATTGTATCAGACATGTCGAGAGACTAATATTTACGCTCTGCGTGAGCTCAAGTCTCGAAGCAGTGTCTCAACCTTCTGCAATCAGTGACGAAGCTCATCTCAGCAACCGTCATCACCATATACCTCCCGCACCAAACACCCGATCAATGATCTCACACTCTCTCCTCGTCTCGTGCTCAGCTCTACTCCGCATCCGCTGCAATGATCCATACGAAACATCGATCACAATGTACCAATCACCATGATACATTCTAAGCCAAACCTTAAAAGACATGAACTTCCTTCATTTTTCTCCTCGAATGCTCGTATCGATTCGAAATTACATGATATCAAGTCCCAGTTGGTTTTGCCACGAGCTTGGGAACAGTGAGTGAGATGAGAGAGTACGAAATCACTATACCCCTCGCGAAGAGCATCGGTTTAGAAATAGTTAGCTATTCGCTTCCCACCAAACCGGACGGGATATATCTTATGCTTAACAAGAACCGAGAAATCTGAGGAGACGAAGGTAGGTGATGATTCAGAATGCCAAAATCAAATTGCCGAGTATGATATGAGAGAGAGTGCAAAGGGAAGTAGTTATGATGACAATCTAATCCAGGAAAGGCCAATGTGGCTGTATGTGGAGGAGCTATCTCAAGCTTGATGACATGCAGCGGAGGAAGAACGGAATGGTAGAAAGAAGATATGGGTAGGATTGGAGTTCAGGTTGTGTGTGCTATGAATGAAGGATTACTTACTGGTCTCTTCACATTCATCCATGCTGGCTGGTACATTTCGGAAGGAATCAGGGTTCCGAAATACGCGTGGTTGTAATGTTTTCTTGGTGAAATAGTATGTCAGGCACCAGAGATTGTATGAAGTTAGCTAGGTAGATACCAGGCGCATCAAGACTTCGATGTCCCTGGCCTGATTTTTGTCGGCACTTGTTGGTTATTAACCCACACATTCAGATGAGGGTAGAGCAGTCGCCAACCTCGAAGCACAAGGGACTAGCGCGGCACTTGTACATGATGTTAATATCAAAGCTTTGTGCAAGGTGACCAGTACACACAGTAGTGACAATGTCGAGTGGAAGCACCCAATGGTATCATATTAACTTCATGATCTCAGATGATAATCCGGGATACATCATCCCATATCATCCCTAACATACCACCCTACATATAGGTCCCAACACAAATCGTCCCATCATAACATTTGACATAATGATCTCATCTCATTCCATCCCATCCAAAATACCATCCAGAATCTAACCCAATGTCCAAATCGGTGACTTGAGTAACACCTGTCTTCCTCTAACTTCTACGCCCATAAAACCAGCAAACCGCACCTTTTGAGCCCCATCTTCATTCTTTGATTTCTCTCCCGCTCCCTCCTGACCCCCCTGACTACTAACACTCATCTTCTTTCCCGGCGGGCCTCCACCTCCACCCCCCATCATCGCTTGCAGCATTCCTGGCCCTTTCGAGGATTTCTCCTTTGTGAGCTTCGCGTGAGTTTTCGGCTCTTCTTTCGGACTATCGTCTTTGTCGACGCTGCCAATACTACTAGAATCGAGGCCATTCGTTTCCGCGCCTGGATGATCGAGTGTAGGAATGCCAGCTTCGATCTTCATAACCGTTGTTTGGACAAAATCGTTGGGCATGGGGTATGTGACTGATATATCTCGACTCTCGAGTGGAATATTTGCTGCAATGCTCACAGCCAGCTCAACAATTGTAGTTGAGAACTCCTCAATTCCGCCTGGAATGGGTTCACCAAGGAAATTAATTAAAGTGGCCGTCAGATTGCTGGTGGTCATCTGGGAAAACTCCTTCTTATACCCCTCACTTTCAACAGAGTCTAAAGTGTCCCGCAGACCATCCAACGTTGTCAGCCTCCAATGTACTACTTTAGCAGTCAAGGCATCGGATTCCTCCTGGTTGCTAAGAGCCGGGGAGAAGCGCCGTATGTTTTGTTCGATATTCTTCAAGCTCGCGCTGAGCTCACTATCGAGACCTGGGTGGAAGGTTTTATTGAATATCTCATCAACCAGGAATTTTGTAATGCAAGCTCTGCCAACAGCAGTCATTTCTTGCTTCCCTACCTCCATCGCATTTCGATTCACAGATTGTGATAGCCATGACGGGACTGTCCTCCAATCTTTTCTAATATTGAAAGCGAGATTCGTGATGGCTCCATCTAATCTTTGAAATCGAGATATGTATTCACTATCGTCAAGGGAGGTGCGCGATTGTGATAGTCGTTGGTTGGCCAGTGTATTTTGTAGTTGCTCAACTTGACCCTGCAAAGTTTCGACCGATGCTGTCTTGTCGAAGTAAAGCCCTTTGACCTTCTTATATTTCTGAACTTAAGGGCTGTTAGTGGCACTCGAGGATCCTTCGACAAAAAACACCTACGTAGCTCTTTGTATGCTTCATTAACATCTCTGTCTCCTGGCGCAGGTGGTGGAGGAGTACTTCGTCCTTGCTCACCCCCACCGGACGGGTTATACTGATCTCGTTGTGGAGGGCCACCTCTATAGTTTTGACCTTGGGATGCTGGAGGCAATGGACTTAATCCTGAGGGTTGAGATGGTTGGCTACTGTTAAACTGCGGTTGTTGGCGATACGCCGGAGGGTCTCTACCGTCTGATTGTGCCATGGCTTGTATTATTTGCTTTGAGTCTGTAGAGCGTCGGTTTAGTTGTGTGGATGAAGAAGGTGCCATGTGAAGGTGTTGCGATAAAGGTCGAGTAGTGGGCAATCCTTGGATTGGGCCCTGAATCGACGTCGTACGCTCTGGATATTCTGATCGATTGGCGTGGTGTATGCTTGTAGGAGACTGATTGTTTGACTGTACTGAGCCAGGTCGTTGTTCGTTTCTGTAATGCAGAAGTGTATCTTCTTGCTGAGTGGCACTATCTGGGGTGTTATCTTGGTCGTGATATTGACTCGTAGGAGAGCTAGGTAGGCTATTCAATTGCTGCTGCGAGTGGGTTTGTTCAGGTAATTGATACTGATACTGCTGAGCGCTGTCCTGCGTTTGGTAAGAGAGGACACTATCGGGTGATTGATATTGCTTTGCGCTATCGGGCGAACGATGATAATACCCTTGGTTTGATGAATGCTGATATTGTTGTTCCGGGCTAGTGTTCTGAGACTCGGCTGAATAGAGGGGTGATTCAGAATCGCTTTGTACAGCTCTAATTGTGTTCGAATTTTGTCGCGGTACACGGAGCTGAGTAGAACTATGTGGACTTTGAGGTGTGTCTTCTTCGGGATCTGTAATGAGATATGGATCCAATCCGTTGTCTTCGGGTCCTTCCTGTGGTGATGGCAGATGGGATCTGGAACCCTGAGCTGCAGGTTGCCAATCTGCCCTTTGATGTTGCTCCCCAGGATCCCTTTGTTGACTAGTTCGTATAATCGGAGGACCGTCGTGTCGTCGCGACAACCTGCGAGCAAGTCCTCCTGAATTATTGTTGTAACTTCCTTGTGTAGCGGCGGGGGGGTGCGATTTGAGTTCGGAGCTACGGTGTGAATTTGTGCCTCGCATACGATCAAAAATGCTGCGTTTCTTGTGTTCAACGGCCGGTGAATGAGATGTATGTCTGCGACCCTGGTTGACTAACCTTTGGGTATCGAGCACTAGATCATCTGCAGAAGAGCCAGCTGGAGATGGGGAAGCGGGGGAAGCTTCTTGCGAATATGTATGTTGGTATCGAGTTTTCAGCGAAGGTGGAGGTGAGCCCCCAGGAGATTGATATGCAGCTGCACGAGATGCGACGTCAGGGTGTCGCGGGTCGTAGGGCTGTTCGTAGGTGTGAGATGGTGCAGTGGTGGTGGTGGTGGTGGTGGTGGATGGTTGATGTTGTGTTGTGGATCTTCCCTCGCCAGAACCAGACGAGAAGGATTGTTGCGAGGCTGAAGGAGTCACCGCCGCTCTTTCTATAGCAGCTTCGTTCAATGCCTGCTTCGAACGATTGCTATGCTTGAATGGAAAGGGCATTTGTATTATGCTCACGAAACACAATAAACGGAATAAGGAACGAACGGGTCAAGGCCTGGCTGTGCTATGGTGGGGCCGTGAGTCTTGCTGCCGCGTGCCAGTGCTGCCAGTCGGCGGTCGTTAATGCACCAAACCTGCCAGTTAAAATCCTAACAGATTGGAGCGCAGTCAAGGACAGTCCCGGAGCGCAACCGTCACCGAAGCTTTCGAAACAATATTACTTTAGCTCGGCGAATATGCTTCGGATGGTGGCAAGCTTCTGAGACGATACAGGATACGGAAGTAGACAGGTCTCCAAGCAGTGAAGAAAGATAATAATAGTATACTCGAGGAATTTTGACTCAATTCGGCCGTCTTGAAGTCTCGAGATGCAGCTTGTGGACGGGTTGGGCATGGGGAGAAGGGGCTGAGCAAGAATGGGTTTGGGATGAACTGTTGGCAAGTGATGAAAATCATTGGCCCTACGGATTGACGTCTGGAAGAAATGGCTGGGTCAATGCAATGTAACATAATACTGCTGTCTATTGATCTCATTTTCATTGTTTACTGTTCATTATTCATTGTATATCTCGCCATTTTGGTTCGTTTTTCCAAGTTCTGAGTTTGCAGAAAACAAGATCTCGGACGTTTCTCACATGTACAATGTATGTATGTGTGATAGTGGCAGAGGTGTGCTCAGCTTACCTTCGCAACGGAGATATGTGATGAAAGTGGAGACATTGGCTAGAGACAGGATCAATAATGTCACTCAATTCTTGAAAACTCATCTACTGCAGGTGAGCACGAATTTAGTTGGGGGATGAGAAGAAGGATTATCGGACGAGTGAAAGTGACTTGGGAGTCAACACCTAACGATGGCGCAAAGTAGCCAGTCGAGCAGCATCTCTAACAACGACATGGTACGTATAAATTTGGAACAACGGTGAGGGGAATTGTAAGACAGGTTCGCAGCCTCGAAAGCCTTCCTATGTTTGGTATCTGGCTACGCCGTGCAGCGATAAGATATAGCCTATCGGTCGTTGGGAGTCGCAATCTCGAAAGCTCATACCTCATAGTCTTTACCTGTACTGTACCTCTCTCTACCCACGGTATGATAGTTTGATATCTCTGCACCCAAGGTCACTCATAGCACAATACTCCATAGAATACATCCCCCCGACAACTTGGCAAATAATTATCGAATCTCCAATCCATTGAAGTCGCAACAGCAACATCCTGAATTTCCGCGTTATTTTTAGAACTGACATCGGAAGCAGCATATACAGTCCATAAGATGCGGCTTGCATTTGATGAGATATGATTCTGCAGACGGAACCGAGCAGATTGAGTCGTGAGATTCCGGATAGCTACATGAGGGGCAAAGCGCTTTTAAATTGACGATGCTACCTAAGAGATCAATCATCACATGAATTACCAAGCAATAGGGTTCGGGAAGTTGGGGGCGAGGGGAGAGAGGGAGGTGGCATTCGGCCCCCGAATGGTACAGATAGTGCCTGTCGACCGACACAACGAAAGCAGATTCGGTTGTAGGGACATAGCTATGGAGCAGCGGAGTGGTTGAGAAGTTATCCCTCGGAATAAGTAAATCCTCTTCTGCGGACAAATCAAGGGGCTTCTATGGGTATATAACATACCGCGTAACGTTTTACTGTGCACGCTGCCTCTCGACAAAACGTTCCACAGCAGTAATCTCGGCGGCCTTGGCAATTCGCCTTCATCCCAACGCCCGTTTCATCAAACCCTTTGTAGTTCAAGCCGCAGAGATGACATTCTGGGAATCTTCTGAATCTAAAAATAGCATTCCGGATAAACCATCAAGCTCTAGTAGTTCCGCGAACGGGTCATCGACACCGATTAGATTGCCTCCCAACTGTCGGTCAAGAGGGAAGCTTGATAATGTAGGATTTGGGGAATAGCCATTTTTCATTCGATAGTCGGAAGGATTCATTTGCAGGAGCCAGCTGCACATAATATTTCCGGTTCCCATGATCGAAGAAGTAGATGAAGCAGCTTAATCGACTGACAGCAGACCGAGGAGGTAATATAGCAATGCTACCTTTCAACGCTCAACAGTCGACAGCGGAGATTTTTACGAAGCTCACAACGCGCATATCAGGGAAGAAAGGAACCCCGCGATCATAAAATGGTCAGCTCGTACAACTCACTACTGCTTTAGGTGCTTTGGGGGCCCAATTGTATGGGAGATCTATCCCTTCTTGGGTTGAGGGAGCATGATTTATCTCCGCATTTCATTATACCGTGCACAGCCTCAGCGTAGCAGCGCTTATGCATGCTCACTAACAGCTCGTTGCATGCTCTGCCGGCAGAGGGATTGGGGCACACCTGCAACGACCTTACACCTTAATCTTATATTACGGAACTTAGGGCTGTAGAACTGTGAGATAGATCATGCTTCAACGTATCTCTCCTTTCCATGAATCTCCTGTACGAAAAGAATTGTGTCAACCAAACCCATCATTGACTCCGTTTTACCCCTTTGTTCGTACAATAACAATAGTTCCAAGTCACACCGAATCCCTCAGCACTACGGAACTACCGTGTGCTTGATCCGTTTGTGCCAGTCCAACCGGTTGTTGTTTCTCTGTTTCTCTCCTTGCCTCGCAGCACGAATCGATGTTTCGACTTTCAAGAAAGCACGAACCGGCGCCCCTTGATCATCATCCAATCTTGAAGATCTCCATCTTGCGATACAGATGCCAAGATCCATATATTAAAGTTATGCGATTCCGACTCACAGAAGTGGATACAAAGCTTCAAGGAGCAAGTCAACTTAAGCTTACTTAGGTAAGCATATTCATCGTAAGACTTATCTTGTCCCGTCTCATTCCCATGACTGGGGGACCGGCGGGAGACCAGGGCCATATCGCGGTTATTTGGTAGGAGGCGTCAACTTTTACTTCCTTCGACGTCAAGGGATCAAGGCGCTCTCTTGCTGTTCGGCTTTTCCCTACTTAGGACAAAGACAGCAGACCGACAACATCAGACGAAAAACAGCTGGTAACCTTTACCCTCTTTTTCTCACTCACATACCGGTGTGGTATGTTCCAGCTCTTACCTTGTTCGAGCTGCAAGGTACCGGGAATTATGGAGAATCGTACAGTGGACTAAAAGTACCCAGCACGGCCAGCAGGGAATGGATCCATCAGGCAAGCACCATCTCACCTTCCTTTCCGTCCTCGTAGGACCACATGCGCATAGTACGTACGGAAGTACTCTGCAGGCAGTGAGAGGTGCAAGTGTACTGCAAACAAAACCGTCCCAGCTCTTCGTCTCCTGGGCATCCATTTCCATTTCCATTATTCATATATTCAAGGAGGATCCCTTAAAACACGGACCTTCTTGATTTCGTTCGTCATTCATAAAACCTTCACCGTCGTTCTTGCCTTGCTTTCCTCTTCTTGATTCACTCTTAAGTAGCTTTGCAATTCCACTTCACTGGACGAAACACTTTCGCTTGTTAGAATCAAATTTCATCATATTTCAACTTTACTTTCTCGAACCGGGATCTTTTATCTCACCTGTACACATAGTACATAAACAAACGATTTCATCATACTACATTTGTTTACCTTCTCTCTCCACAACCACTTTCTTCTTCCTATAAACCAAACTACACCAAAAGACCCTTCGATCTACATTCGAAGATCTCATCACCCATCCATCCAACCTATCCGAACTAATAAAATTTCCTCCTACAACTCCGTCAAAATGCAATTCCTCACTCTCCTCAGTCTCGTCGCCGGTCTCGTAGCCTCCGCCGATGCCGTCTCTCAAAAACCTCGCATTGCGCCTCGTGTTCACGTGCAGAAGCAGTATCTTGCTCCTGCAAGTGTGGCTCGTCTTCAGGCCGCTCAGCCAGCCACTACTCAGTTCCATGACTTTGATATCCAAGGCATTGTCACCAGATCTGCCGTCGATAAGGGGAATAGCTCTGTTTATGATGACAGTATCCAATGTATGTTTGATTTCTCCATATATCGCACTTTGAATCCGTCATTTTCAACGTCCCATTAGTGATTTTCTAAATGCACTCGAGGTATATACGCATGAGCTTTCACTAACAATTCACTTAAAATAAACAGTCGTTTTCAGAGACCCCAACAGCAACAGCTCCACCGCTTGCAACGATGATTTCCAAGGCACTGCTGACAGCACCTCTTTCCCCACCGGCTGGGTTCCCTGCAACAACAATAACAAGTTGATGGATGATTTCTACTGGCAATTCACCTCCTACACTTCTCTTACTCTGTTCGCTATTGAGCTGATGCACGGTTACGTTGACCCTAGGTATGTTCCTCTACGCAAAATTTCCCTTTCTTATGGACTAAATTATCTCCTATGTTACGACGCCAAAATGCTAACACAAAATCCCTAGCACCAACCAAGCAGTGATCGTCCGCTCCGAAAATAAGACCATCTCGCTCACATGCGCCGATGTCAACCACATCGATGGATGTTTCTCCAACCAGACCATCCCTGTCAAAATCACTTCTGCTGTCGCATAGATACTTTCTCACTGTTGAATTTTTGGGCAGTCATGGCACTTCATGCATAGGTGCTACACAGTAACGTCATGTTATGAATCGAGCCGAGCATAGCGTGCGGGAAGCTTCGCGTGTATTATTTTCTTGTACTGATATGATATTTTCGATTTTGTCGCTGGATTTCTTTTCGAGGCGGAATGGGTATCCCAAACCGTTGGCATGGAGGAGAAAGTGTGCAGAGGGAGAATGAATGAATTGGGCATCAGATGAAATGAAGTGGGACAAAGACGAAGCCCTGGGGAAAGAATTCGATTTCGATTCTACGGCTGTCTCTTTTAATTGCTGGCCATGGACGAAGGATAATTAAATGATGGATGACATGCATTTGGGGGCATAATTGCGCGCATAACACGTTCCGAGTAGATTGATGATAGTGGAAATAAGCGAATTTTGATCTGCTATGTAAGGTTATGATATGGTCTTTCGATTGCATTGCTAAGTGTATGAAAGTGAGGTTGATTTCCTTCGAGTCAAATTCATACCATGTGATTGTTGTGATTGGAGCAGAACAGGACATTTACATTGTGTTGCAATGCTACCTCTCTAGGGCAGGAAAAGAGGCTCATTTGGGACATCAAACGAATATTCCAAAGAATCTAAGAGATTATGATGTATTCATTGTCCAAATGTCTTTTGGATATTATTATCTGCCTGTGCCACACATCGCCTCTGTTTTCCAAGCCGAAGAGCCCGGGTATAAAAGGAATTGTTTCAAATTTCCTGATTGGGAAGCAGCTGGATTCCCAGGTTGTACGATGGAATGAGAAAACCTGTCAAGAAGCAATCACGAATGGTAGTATTGCGTGTTGTATGTGCAACGTAGTGATACTGATAATTAAGACACCCGAGGCCCATGCACGTGGCATTCACGTGCCTTTTGGAAGACTGAAGACTCTTTTCCCATGTGAAAGATTACTTTTCACACAGCCCCTCTGCAAACAGCGTGTGTAGATCAAGAAGGATAAATGTAGAGATTGCGTAGCCCCACAATGCAAAGGGCTGCTTTCGGTACACATCCGAATCGTTTGCAGGCTTTTACGGCAAGGCGGGGACAGAATGAGGCGCTGCGCGGGGAAGATAATTGATCGGAAAAGAAATATTCCATGATACGATAATTTTACCTGGAGGGAAGAGCAAAGAATGATTTCGAACCCTCTGAGGGTGCGTGAGCATGCGACAGGATTTCTACTTGTACGTTCTGGATTCTTCTGCCCAGCTTCTCATCGGTTTGCGGGGACTGGTCAGAAGGTTAGAGTTTGGAGCTCTCGGTGTAACGTAGAAATACTTCTTGGACATCTTGAGTCAGAATTGTGGAGAAAGGACTTATCTGCCTGCGAAAGGCAGACTTCAAAAACATGTGTACATGTCCAAATCAGGCAATTCCGAAGCAGCGATTGATGACTTGATGACTTGACTGCAGGAAAATCTTAGGGATGCGCATTATATGTTTGTGTGTGGCGCTTTTAAGGAAATATCTCACTGAGCAAACATTCAGAATAACAACAGCTGGAGGAAGACAACATGGTGACGCAAGAGCCGATTGCCAAAGAACAGCATGCTCCAAAACAGCGGTGAAGTATATGAGTTGAGGGTGTAGTGGGATGAAATATCATTCATTGATCTGTCCGGGCCTGAGACCTTTGGATGTTCGTTTGATTCCTTCTTGGAGAGGGAGTTCACGTAAACAATAGTTTTGTTGAGCTGATGTTTAAGTGCAGATTTTAATGGTTCGTGTGTGTGGAATTTTGGTCTGGTGATAATTGGGTGATGCAGAAGAGACACGGACGAGCAAGGTCTCAGCCTTGTAGCGCAAAGGAAAAAAGCAGATAGGTTCGATAGGCAATATGCACAGTACTTGGATGGATAAGACGGTTTCTGGGCAAGGGTTCGATATGCCGTCACTAGGTAGCAATCGCAATCCTTTTGCGACACACAAGATAATCTTTCGACTTCCATTCTTCCATCCTTGTGGAAGAGCGGAAACAAACAATTGTTTCCATCGTCGCCATGATTCTGGGACGAGGAAGTTCTCAAATACAGAGGAACGTTCGTGGATTGGTTACGACAGCGGGTGTTACCTGTCAATCCTCTCGGGCTGGTAGGTGCGAAGTACATGAGTTACATGGTAAAGATGGGAGGTACATGTGTTCCGTCTTTTGGCCTGTGTTCTGTTCGGTCGTCTTCCCCGACCGAGGAAAAAAAGAGCAACCGCGCCGCGCGAGTGGAGATGGACATACAAGTCATTTTTCTCTTGCAGGAAAGCTAGAATAGTGCCAAAAAGTCTCAGCGGAAAAGTCGTACTTGAAGTTGTACGGATTGCTTAGCTCGAACATTGCATGTAATGCATGATAGTGCGGCAGCGGGGTTCGGCCCTCATTGGTGAATTCATTTTCTCGATTGAAAGACCTGGAATCCTTCGAAAGATTCTGAGAAGGAAGAGTCATCGAAAATAATCTTGCCAGATAGATAGCATGCAAGCCGCGTCGTCGGACTTCGTAATAACCGTGGCAACGATGGTAGGCAATGGGTAGTTTTGCAAATTGTGGTTGATGAAACTGTTGGTTGAGTATCTATGACTTGCAGGTCTGTCTGATGCAGGCTGCAAACGCGATGCGTTGCCCATGGGATGATGGTTACCAATGGTGACGGGAAGATTTGATGACTCTCAAAAGTTGGTCGTCGCATCAGAATTCTTTTTTGTTTTGGGTGTGAAACGCGTGTTTGTCGATCGTAAATAGCAACACACAAGCTGGTCTCTGGGGATACGGCAGCGGATTGGCTTCGAATACCGGCTAAGTAGAGTCCCACACAGTACAATAGAAGAGATAGCAGTTTACACAGCAGGTAAAGACGACGAATGGGAAAGCGGTGATAGTGCGACTATTGGTGTCGTCGAGTCGTCGTCTCTCCAACGCATGAATGATGGCTTGCAAGTGGCTGAGTATGGCGTTTAGATTGGCGTCTTCGTTTCGAAGCACTTTATTCATCTCTTATATCAGCCAATTGGCGATTGTGTAATGCGTACATACATCCTTGCCCCGTTTCCATGGAGAATCGGAGTTGACTTGGGATTGACTTCGCTTTCATCGACTAGACTTGGTACCTTGCCTTGATTCTCTATACGAGTAGATAGCAGGCAACTGCCCGGGAATCCTCTGGAAATGCATAACTGCCATTCGAATACCGATATATGCAGGTGGCCCGATGCGTGAGCGAATAACCGGTTGGTGATGTATACGGAAGTACTCTGCATGTAGACGTAGAAGTAGGTGCGGTACATCGTGCATCCTTTTCTCCCCTTCACATTGCCTAGGCGATCGCCTTTTACGAATGCCCGCAGCTAACGGAATATTTTACATTTTTCTTACTGGTTACAGGCTAAAATCATATCGATGCTTAGACATGAAGGCATGAGAGCTGCATGAATTGTACATGAAGGTAGGCAGAAGTAGGCAGCTTGTGAACCAGACAACCGAATCAGAAAGCAGCTGGAACCAAAAGTTGCACTGCCATCGTCAGTGTGACTCTCATAATCATGTACGATGAGCCAAAGCAGATATGTAGGCACGAGGGCACGCCGGCACGGTAGGTAGATACCTGCCAGCCAGGCAAGCGCAGCTTATGAGGCATGTACGATGGGTTACTCATCCAATCCTCCACACCATAACCGCGTTTCCGTAACCGTCACGGGAATTAGCAAAAGAGATCTGAGGTTTTGATAGGTCCCTCTTGGGCAGGAATAGAAAGAAGGGTAAAAGGACGGCGCGAAGGAAATTCAAGGAATGGCTGCTAGTTCAAATGCTTGAGATTACCCCCGCAGTTTATCCTCATTCTATCCCATTCTTCCCCAATCAACTTCCAGATATGGATTCCTTCGACCCTTTTCCTACTCGGTCTTGCTTCCCTTGCTCTTAGTTCTTTCGATCCCGAGTTGTTCCTCGCCTAACCCACGTCCGCCCCCTTCATCCAGAACCATTCACAGCATTTATCATTCTGAATTGTCCTCTTGTTTGAAACATAATTTCTAACCTCCCAAACACATCATCAATCTTACGCCTCCTCGCAGCTCAAATTAGAACAAAGTACAGGTTTTTCGCCGGTCGGCCTCCAGTAGACTGCAACTTGTCCTGACCCCTTCACTTCAAATTTCAAACCAGAGTCAGAGCGATGCAACGGAAGTCTTGCGTTCACACCCATACTCCACTTATCACATAATTTTTTTGGCGATTGATACCCAATACCTAAGCTCGAGTGGCTCCGAAGCTCTTTATAAACGACGACGCTGTACGAATATCATTAGGCTGGGCGAACCGGAGAAATTGGAGCGACACCTCGACCAACGATTGGGAGAAATCTTTCTCAGCTAAAAAGTCCTCCTGATTATTTCCCTGCCACGAAAGGATCAACCTACGGACAACAGCAAGACCCTCGTATGTCATGAGCTCTTTAGATTCTTGAGAAAAGTACAAAAGCTACGCGACGAAGACCTTTTTATTGACCACGCAACAGTGTTTCGACTCCCGCCAGAAACGGACCCCAAAAAGCCCCCTTTAAGCTAGGAAAAGAATTACTCTTTTTCCCCATCCCTTCCCCTTCCACATACCAAGCGGAAGTACTACCATACTGTACCATCTTGGAGCCAGCATTGTTTAATCCCCATTGGATCCGAGCAAGCCAGATTGGAAAGCCATAGCCCGGACAAGGATAACTCCAAAGGATTCCCCATTCCAGCTGCTGTTTTCCCCTTCCCCAGGGAAAAGGACTACCAGGACTTTACTCCCAGGACTTGGCATTTTTTCTTTTCTTCTCTGCCAAAGAAAAGTAGCTTGCAGTATCATTCCGTTGCCTGGCTGTTGTGTCGTATGTGTATTTCCCTATAATACAATACACCCACCAACCCCTTGAACAGACTGGGTCAAGGTCAGGTCAGGACTAAAGGTCAGAGTTATTGAGCGCACATCGTACACCCGTACCCCCTGTGTGTCATCTTTTTATTCTCCATTCGGACATATTCCTACCCTTCCCATAAGGTTACGAAGGTTTAAGCAACGGATCCGCCCTCCCTCATTGTTGATCCATACAAAGACAGGACAAACAGTCACAGTCACAGTCACAGTCACAGTCTCAGACTCTCAGTCCCCTCGTACAGTTTTCCCCGTCGGACTATCCATCCATCTCTTACCCACACACAACCCACAATCCGCACCATCCAACTTCCTTGTGGACCATTTCTCCTGTACGCTGCGGGTTCCGCTGATCCATATTCGCATTGCATCGCGGTCTAATCCTAGGCTGCCGTCGCCGCCCAGACGGGTCGCTATCGATAAACCATCCATCCCACCACCCCATCTCATCACCAACTCAACCTGGCGAATAAACAGCGACACCAAAGACGAGAACGACCGAACGGAAAAGAGAAGAGGCAAAAAAGAAAATCCTCCCGCCGCCTAAGCACTTTCGCAATATTCCCGTGTATTCACCAACCAATTCCATAGCCCACGCATAGCCATTGTTGTGTGTCGCATTTTCCTGGAACGGGTAAATACTAAAAGAAGCGCAATCCCCCCATATTTTTATTTTATTTTTTATTTTTACTCCCGAACGTCTCAGCCCGGTTTACTCTCATCGCACACACCTCATACACCTCACCTCACCTCACCTCACTCGCCATCATTTATCATTATTCCACAACACAACATAAACACGATACCTCATTGTGCGACATCAACTTCCATTATTTAAGTAGAAGGGTCGAGTAGGCCTCTCTGCGACCACTCAATCTAATTCGCAAGCCCGGCGGATTGGTCAACACAGCGTTTGTTGTTGACGACTTTCACTGTCGTTGCACAAATCTAACAATGGGCAGCCCACGTCCTATGTACGCAGAAGATTGCGACGACGAGACTGGCAGGCCTTTGAAAGGGACCAAACGAACCGCAAGCACCAAAACCAAGAGCAGAACTACCCCCACCGAGCGTCCTCGAATTACATCGACTCGCACATCAAGCACACGCACATCAGTCTCCAAAACAAACAGCGACTCCGGCTACTCAACTGGTGCTGTTGTGACCGGCTCCGACACTTCATCGGCAGACGCAGTTCAAGAAGTTGAATTAACTTCCAAATCAAAGGAGCGCAAGGAGCGAAGATCATCCATGAGCGCAAGACGGCCATCTGTCTCAGCTCCGCGGCCTCCTCAAACGCACAACAACACGGAGGTTAGAAAACATCGTCGACCTCTCAGTGTCCAGACCGATATGAGACCAGAGCAATACGACGTTCAGCCTGCATCCACTTCACGGCCTCCACCTGTCATCATGCAACCTGAGATAGTTATTCCCATGAGACCTCGCGCTTTGTCACATGCGCACACTTACTCTGGAGCTCGACCCCAGAGCTATCACGCTGCCTCAACAACGACCCATTATCCACCTCTGTCGAACTCCGCCTACTCTAACACTGCATACTATCAGCCCGCTCCATTCCAGGCTCCACCACCATCTCCTGCATACAATTATGCCGTAACTCCGGCGCCTGCGCCTGCGCCGCCAGCAACTAGCTATTTCGCTCCTCAAGATTCACAAGCACTAGCACCAGCTAGAACTCTCTCTGAACGCTTCGAGAATAAGAGAACTGCTTCCGCATATGGTATTCGCGATGAGCCAGCACCAAACCCGAGAATGATCACTGCTGGATATGAGCGCGAGGAGTATACCTACAGTGATGAAGACGATGCCAGCAGTTACGATTCTGCTGTAGAGGCACAACCAAACCGGAAGAGCATCCGAGTTCCTTCGCGCATCCCCTCAAGAGATAGCCAAGCTGAAAGCAACACCAGCAGGGCCAACAGCAACTACAGTCGCGAAAGCCAATATAGCGAGCCAGAAACTAGTTACAACAAGAAGAGCAAGGCTCGAAGGGATTCTGAGGCTATGCCACCACCAGCTCTACCTTTGGTCAAAGCAAATCATACCGGTGCTCTACGACGACCAACCATTGAGCTCCCAGTCTATGAAAATCCACATTTCGACGAGTATCGTTCTGCTAGAAAGGAGTACCATGAAGAACCTCGTGCTGCTTCGCGCCCACGTCGACCAAGCACACACCGAAACTCAGTGTCTTACAATGTTGGCGACCGTCCCAAAGAAGCAGAGAGATTTCGAATCGAGGCAGCTACCAAGGGCAAGCGTCGACAAAGTTACTATGGACAATCCTCTTTCACACAGTCATCTGGTCATTCTGGATCTACTCAAGCTTCCACGGAATCAACTGATTACGAGAAGAAGATGCGCCAAGCTGCCTCTTACCAGGAAGAAGTCACTGGCCCTTCCGTACCTCTTACTGCAGAGGCTTTGAAGAGGGAAGAGCAGCGCAGACAAGCTGGAAGCAGCAGAGGTACCAGGAGCAGCGGAAGCCGTGATCACAGTGATTACAGGGGAACTCAAACTACTCGCACTACACGAAGTGGCGACGACGACGAGGATGTCACCATTGAAGTGACAGGCCAAGCCAAAGTCCGTGTTGGTGGCGCAGAGATTCGCTGCGAGGATGGTGGAAAAATTCAGATCCATCGAGAGAAGCTTCGTGAAGGAAGCCAAGCAACCCTTTCAGATTACGGAAACGGACAGAAGCTTTTGATGGATGATCGCCGAAGCCGTATGGACCGAACTTCTGAGTATTCTTCGTCTCGACCGAGGATAAGCTCAACCCATTCCTACAATCGAGTATCACCTCGCCCTCGTGAGCCTCGTGAACCCCGCGATGTCTATGAAGCTCGCACTGCGAAATACACTGGCGGTTTCATCTAAAGTTTATTATATTTTTTCATTCTTGTGCGTTTTGTTTTCGTCTGCAGTTTAGCGGGCCATGATCGTGGTTTTTCCACTTCTCACATCTCTGTGCATATTTTGCTCGGTGGTTACTGCCTTTTCTTCTTTTCAAAAAGCGGAAAAGTTAATACCCCAAAAGCACAGCATTTCAATTTTTTTATTTTGGCGATTACGATATGAATGTATGACTTGTATGAGTTATGGATGGTTATGACGGATACCTTTTTCTTTTTCTTGTCGTTTCAGTCTCTTTGGGCGAATAATTCTGGTGGTTACGGGACGGGAACAAAGGGATGGCCCGGTTGCTAGCTATAGCAGGATGTAAGATCAAGAAGTTCTATGCGGTTGGTTATTGATTTTCTGGTCGCATGGGGATTACTTGGCGCATAGCAAGAGTTGGGTTCCGGAAGCTTCAGTTTGGACCTGTACACTTTGTGCAGAGGAACATGGCTGGCACATGGGATATATTCAGTACAGTAACTGAGGAAAGGAAAAGGCAAAACGGGATGTTCTCTTCTACAACGGCAAAAGGTTAATCTGTATGTTCAGAATACATCAGTGATTGGGTACTTTCTAGGATTTTGGTCAATAGGATCGGAATGAACATTTAGGATAGTTCAAAATATGATACCCTTGAATAGTCTCAAAAAATGTTGTACATTGGTCCCCGTCTGAATATCATTATGTTGTCATTGTCCAAACGTCTTGAAGGCATTGTTGTCGGCCTGTTAATTTTGCGCCGGAGAGTCTCCAAAGTTCTAGAAATAACACGCGAAGACATCATAACGACCGTTCCCACTTTACAAAGTCTTCTGCAGGAACACTCAAGTATCCACCGACAAACCTAAAAATACATTTTGGTGATGGCCATGTCGCGTTCATTGGTAGCTGGTTGCTATGTAAACACCCACCAGCCTCCCACTTTTCCCCAGCCTCGTGCGTTTTTCCAAGTAACATGAGTTGGCACGCAGCACGCCAAATTTCCTTGACCGAACTTTGTTCAACCTCCTCAAAATCCCTTCAATCGATCACTTCTCATTCAGATACTATTGAGGATAATACCAATTCAACATCCTTATTCCATCCGTTGATGGCACAAGGTTAAATTGAGCTGGATGTTGAAGTAAACAACAATTCCATCGTCTTCAGTCCTCGAATTGTGGAACCGCGATCTACGATAAATACAATCTCTAATCAATCATGCCACCTCTACGATCCTACCTTTCGTCCATCCTGTCCCGGAATGCCAATCCGGGGCCATCTCCCATCGAAACTCCCTCGGCCACACATCTCCTCACTCGAGCTCTCACAGCTCGCGATTCAACCAACACTATTGACCCCTCTAAAGGCGTAACTCCTTTCGATACTGTCCCCAACAAGTTCGTTTTTGTGGTCATCGGTCTTATTGGAGCTGGCTTCGTCATCACCGGAATCTGGTTCTTCTTCATCGCTAAGAATGGCGGGTTCTACTTCTCCGAGAATGACTGGGATGATTATAAAACTACGGTGCTGAGGAAAAAAGGTCCCAATGGTACAACTCTCTCTGGCGCTACAGAAAGCACGGATCTCGGTGGTGGGAGTATTGTGCATGGTCAAAGTAAACGCAGCAGATGGGGGAGGAAGAACAAAAAGACGAAGAAGAATGGCAGCGGCATGGAAAAGTACAAAGATTTAGACGAAGAGGAAAGCACGGTTGGAACCAGAAGTGAAGTCTATTCTGACATGAGTGAGGTCAGAGAGAAAAGTAGAAAGAAGAGCAGACTTCGCGGAGGCGATCTTGGTGATGTTCCTGAGTCTGAATACGGCGACGACATCGCAGATCTCCGAGCCTATCGTCACGAGAAGCCAGCCCGTGTTGGTGGAATGAACAAGGAAAGCGACTCTACCATCTGGGAAGGATCTACCAACCCCGAAGGCTCCACCGTCTCTGACGGCCTAATGGACCACCGCGAAAGATCACCACCATCCTCACCCGAGAAGCCCAAGAAACAGAAACCCACCAAAGACCCATACAAAATCCGCAAAGTCGTCGGTACGGTCTACAACCCCGCGCCCTCGACCACCAGCTCCTCCACTTTCTGGGACCAGCACAAGAGCACCCGCAAGACGCAGCGCGAGGCCGATACTATCGACGACGAACGTATCAAGGCCGAAGCGAAGAAACTCCAAGAAAAAGGCCGCGCGGCTCAACGTCGTGACTTCAGTTTCCGCGTCGGCGACGACCATTCGGCGACCGGTGGCGGCGCGGCAAATAGTCTAATCAGCGCGCGGGACGCAGCAGCGGAGCGGGAACGCGAGCGCAGAGAGAGGGAGGAGAGACGAGCGAGGCGAGAGGCTCGGAGACAGAGTCGGAGTCCGACGAAGAGGGATCCTGAACAGAGACACTTGGTTCCGGGCAGTTACGCGGAGTCGAGTGTAGGGGGGAGTGAGGTGAGCGGAAGTGGTATGGGAAGTGAGGTTAGTGGGGATACGGGGACCAAGAGCTATCCGTGCTATATTCCGGGGTTGAGTAGTGAGGTGGCGGGCACGGATTATACGGATGATCGGAGGAAGAAGAGGAATGGTGGGTATAGGAGGGAGGGATAGGGTATGTGGTGATGGGATGGGATGGGATGGATTGGTATGAGATGATGTGTTATGTTATGATGGCATCTGGGATCTGGGAGGATGATGGCAACGGAGGTAAATAAATATATTGGTTTGACTTACATTTGGACGGGCATTAGAAATTGTGTGAGCGAGAAGCAAGAGGTATATGATGATACGAACTATATCAAGTATTTGTATGAATGTGGTAGCTGGGCTGGGATGCGATGGGGAGGCGAATAGCAAGCCGGACTTCTTTTTCATTTTGTATTTCGTTTCCAGCTTGGTCAGGGTAGACAATTGAATAAATATATGCAATAAGCACAACACAAGGCTACTCGTATCGAATTACCTTTGCTGCGAGTATCATCGTCTCGTCTATTCATGTGCATGACAAGTGTCTAGTGAGTGTTCAATTACCTGTATATTCATACTCATCTAATGACGGTTTCTAGCAAGTTGAACATAACACATCTATACCACAACAACCTACCCCTTGCGTCAACTACTACCCGATCTCTTCAAGATGTCTTTACTCATACACGCGCACATCACTGTCGGCTCCTACCCCTCCATCTGTACCATTCCCACTTTATCCCACATCACTATCCTCATCCTCCCCCCTTCCCTCCATCCATCTCAATCTCCTCCTACCAACCACACTCTAATCCAGCCCCTAGTCCTATACCCGTAGCCCTTCATATCAACAAAATCCCCCTCTTCACACGATACTCATCTTCTTCACACAATACTCACCATACATAGAATAACAGCTCCTCCAAAATGCCCCACCAGATCTCGTAGAACACGCATCTAGTGAGAGAGTGAGCGTACCATCCCTTCCAACCCAAATTTCTACCCCGCCTCCTCACCATCACCATCACCTCCCCCGTCCCCCGCTCCATCCCAAGGT